>MU377159.1:0-76486 GCA_022495195.1 Xylaria digitata
TAGAGTTATTTAAAAGCGCACGGACGTTTTTTGTATGTATTTCGGGGTGGCCAATCCAATAGGGTGGCCAAAATCAAGTGGGAGATGCGTTATAATATAATTATTATTTTATAAGTTGTAGCTTACACGTTTTTTATTAATATAACAGTTTAATAATAGTTTATACGTTATATTTTGTTATTAAAACAAAAATACAGATTTTAATTTATATTAATGCTAAGTATAAAATTTAGTTATTATAGCTTTTTTTTAACTTTTTAGCTATATTGTTATTTAAATAATTTTTTTGCGTGTTTATTTATAACAGTTGTACGCATTTATTTTTTTAGTTTAATTAATAGCTTTAAAGTTTTAAAGTATAGCTTATAAAATTGTTTAAATATAGCAAATATATTTTTAAAGTTTTTTATTAAATATTATATATTGTTAAAGTTATATTTTTATTAAAAAATTTAATATTATAATAGTAATTAATATATAAGCATAACTTTATATAAGCATAACTTTTTTTTGCTTTTTTATTAGCTTAAAAATTTAATATATTTAGCTTTATTTATTTTACTTGCTGCTTTTAAAACAGTTAATTATATTTTAAAATTATTTTATTTATTAAAATATACATTTTTATACTTGTTTTTATTTTATTTTTTATTATAGCAAATATTATAAAGCTGTTACTTTTTTATAGCGTTTTGTTTTAAAAAACTAATATTATATTATTTTAAAAAAAGCTATTAAATTATATAACTTAAAATAATAATATAATAAATACTGCTATTAAACAATTTTATATTTAGCTATAAGCTTGTTATAAACCAATAGGAAAACGGCTTAAAAGGAAAACCTAGCGCAGTTATAAACCAAATAAAAAGCTAGACCAGGAAACAAGCTATAGCGAATTATAAGCGCAAAGGTTACGTAATAAATAGTTGGAATAAGTTTTTATCTATTATTATTTAAAATAGTTAAAATAAGTTTTTATTTATTGCTATTTAAAAAATGTATAAAAAAAAAAAAATATTATAAAAATATAAAAAGTTTTTTTTATAATTAACATTAATCTCTTTTTATTTTACTGTTTAATTTAAGCTTATAATTTAGTTTTTAAAATTTATTATAAAAAAGTTAACCTTTTAACAATTATTTATTATATTTATACAATATTCTTTGTATTACTTTTTATTTAAAATTACTTTTAGTTATACAAACTATACAATAAATTTTACTAGTTAATAAACCAACCTATATAAAAAGCTTACGCATTATAAAAATAAAACTTAATTATAACATTTTAAACAGTTAATTTATTTAGTGTTATATAATATTGTATAAATATAAAGCAAAATAGTAAAACTTATAAAACTAATTTTAAAAGCAATAACTTTTGCTTTAAATTAGTTATAAACAAAAATTAACTAATTTAAATTAACAAATTAACATTTTAATAAACAAGTTATTAATATATAACGCGCAAACTAATAATTTAAAAATTAGCTTAATAATATGCTTAAAATTAAACAATATAAGCTTAACAAATTAAATAAGTTTAAAAAATCTTAAAAACATTTTAAAAAATTTTTAACTTAAATTAAAGCTTATATAAAACATTATAAAAAAGATTTTTAAAATAAAAAAAAGAAAGTTTTTTTGTACAGCAAAATTTTTAATAAAAAATATATTAAAATAGTTTAAGCTATAAATAAAAAAGTATATAAAAACAAAAAAAAATAATTAAAGCGTTAAAACTAAAAATATGTTTAAAAGTATAAACAAATTTGTTAAAGCTTTAATAAATATATATAATAATTTAGAAAAAAAGCAGCAAACTAAACAGTAGCTGCTAAAAATTAAACAAACTAAATTAGCATATAAGTATATAACAAAGTTTTACAAACTAATATTATAAACTTTATAAAATAATAATAACATTTTAATAGCAATTTTTTATAAAAAACTAAAAAATTTAGTTTAAAATAAACTTTATAAAAATAATTAACTAAAAGATTTTAAAAAATATATAGCTAAAGCAATTAAAATCAATAATTAATTGTTTAAAAAACAATAATAAAAAAAAAAACAAAAATCGAATTTTATAATTAATACAAAATAAACTTAGAAAATATAAACAATAGCAACAAAAATATATTTAAAACTAATAAAACTTAAAGCAATAATTATTATAAAGCTTTTTAAAAAAAAACAAAATTAAGTTAAATGTTTTAATTGCAAACAAAAAAAGCATTATGCAAAAAAGTGCAAAAAGTTTAAGCAACTAAAAAATAAAAAACATTTTAAAATAACAAAAGTATTTATAATAAAAATTTAAACAAAATAAATTATTAAGCAATAATAACAACTAAAATATATTAAAAAATATAATATAATGTTATTTACAAGTTAATAACATACTACAAGTTAGTAATGCACTTTTTATTAACTTTTTATTTTTCTATTTTATTTATATATTATTTTACAACAATATAATAGTTTAAAAATCTAAAAAAACTGATTTATAGCTAGCGATTTAAGCTAAAAAATATAACTTTAAATTTTTTTTTTGCAAGCTTGCTTATATTTATAACGTTTTTAACTATATATTAAAACAAAAAATTAATAACAATGCGCTTTACTACGTTATAAACGTTATAAAGCAAAATTTAATAATGTTTAAAAAAAAAATTATTGCTAAACGTATTTTTAAGCTAAATATGCAAGCGTTTTTATTTTAGCTTTATTATATTTAAAAAATAGCTAATATTTTTTAACGTAAATGTAATACGTTAAAAGTTAGCGTTAACTAAGCTTTAAATTTTATATAACAACAACTTAATTTTTAAACGCGTTATAACTGCTAAATTGATTATTAGCAAGCTTTTAACAAAAATTTTGCAAGTTATTACAAATAGTTTAGCTTTATAAAACGCATAATTAATAAATATAGTATAACGTGTTTTATTATTAAGTAACAAATATTATTAAGTAACAAAAGTTTTAAGCACTATTTAGGTTATAATATAAAAAAAACAACCATAACGCAATTAAATTATTTTAAATTAATTAAAATTTTTTTTATTAAACGTATTTATATTTATTGTATAAGTGCGCGCATTATAACCGGTATTGCTATATATGCCACAATAGCGCGCGCGCATAAATGCTTTTACTTAACAATTATTACTTTTACTGTTTTTTTAATTTATTTAACTACTACTTTTTTTAAAAATTTAAAAATTTGTTTTTTTAAATTAAATAAATATTTTTTTAGTTTATAATTGCTTATTTTTTGTTTTTTAGCGTTTATTAAAAATGTAGTTAGCTTTTTAAAGCTTAGCTACTTTATTTAGTATTAACGTTTGCTTATATAATAAATAGTACGTAACTTTTAATAACAAGTTTATAACGTTAATAATTTTGTTTAGCAAGCTATTTTAATGCTTAAAAATTTAGTTTTTTAAGTAAACAAACTGCAAAATAACTTTTTTAATAATAATAAAAGTTTTTAAAACTTAAACAGTAAAAAATAACTTAAGCTTTAGCAACAGTATAAAAAAAATTAGCGCAACTTTAAACTTTAAAATAACAACTTTTAAATTAAATAAAATAAAGCTAATAGCTTTAAACCTAAATATAATATTTATAAGCGTTATTATTTAAATATAAGCTTTAAAAAACGTAAATAAAAAGTTTTTTTTCGAAATATATGTTATATTTGTTTATATAATATTGCTAATTTTAATACTATACGCTTTTTTTAATAAGCTAAAATATATTACGTTTAAAAGCTAAAGTTTATAAAAAAAATGCGCAAGCATTGTTTTAATAAAAATATTATTTTTTTAGCAATAGTTTTTAAATTTTTTTAAATAATAGCTTTTATAACTATTAAAAATAAAAAAACGTTTTATATTTATTAAACGCAGTTAAATATATTTATTAAAATATTTAATTTATTTTAAACCGAAATTATTATTAATTTAGTTATTATATAAAACTGCAATTTGCTATTTAGGTAATAAAAAGCTATTGCAATATTAAAAAGCAAAATAAGTTTTTTTTTTTAAAATAATAAAAAGCAGCATTAACTAACTTTATAAATTAATTAAACAAATAGCTATAAACTAATTTTAATTGTTTTGCTAAGCTTGCTTAAGCTTATTTTGCTTTTTAATATTTATTATAATTATATTAGTTATAATTATGCTTATTATAAACTTTGTTTTATTAAAATTATATATATTTTTTTTTATAATACTTTTTTGTTTAATAGTTTTTTTTATACGTTTATAATACGCATTATATTTAGCAAAACTTTTATAAAAAACTTAGCTATAATTAATTTAATAGTTTAAACGCGTTTAAAAAGCTAGTATATAATTTATAAAGCGCGTTATTTAGCACTTTTTAACTAGTTAGCTATATTTTAAATATAATATATTTAAAAAAGAAACGCTTTCGAATTTAAATAAATTATAAACTATATAATTGTTTGTTTTTTAAAGTTAATTAATTTCGACTTTATATTTTTGCTGCTATATTAAAGCGCAACATTAACAATTTTATAACAAAAAGTTTTATTAAAAACGTTATACATTTTTATAAGCTTGTAAATAAAAATATAAAAATTGCGTTTAAAAGCGTAAGCAGTAATTAATAACTTAGTTTTTTTTAACGCGTGCTTTATTGTTATAAATAAAAAAAATAAAGTTTAAATAATAAAAGGTTAGAAAATTTAAAACTTTTGTTATTTAATAATATTTGTTATTTAATGTTACAAACCAACAGGAAGACGGCCTGAAAGGAAGACCTAGCGCAGTCATGGACCAAATGAGGAGCTGAACCAGAAAACAAGCTACAGCCAATCATAGGCGCAGAGGTCACATAATAAATAGTTAAAATAGCTAGCTATCCATTGCTATCCAAAATAGTTGGAATAGCCAGCTATCTATTGCTATCCAAAATAGTTAAAATAGCCAGCTATCCATTGCTATCCAGAATAGTTAAAATAGCCAGCTATCTATTGCTATCTAAAAAATGTATAAAAAAAAAAAATACTATAAAAACATAAAAAGTTCCCTTTATAATTAGCATTAATTTTTCCTTATTTTACTATTCAATCTAAACTTATAGTTTAGTCTTTAGAATACACTATAAAAAAGTTAACCTTTTAACAAATACTTTTTTACAATATCTTTTGTAACATCCCCTACCGAGCGTCACCCCTTCCCCAGTTATACGGACTAAACAACAATCTACACCCGTAAATAAACCAACCTACGTAAAAAGCTCATTTATATTAAAAATAGGACCCATTTGTTACATTTAATAATAAAATATGTTATAAGTTAAAAATATTTATAACTTTAATAAAACAAAGTTTTTAATAAGCAAAATAATTATTAAAATAGTTATTATAAGCTTTAAAAAATGTAAGCGCTTTTAATAAGCTAAGCTTAAAAATAAAAAATAAGTTATTATAAATTAGGCTATTAATTTTTAAAGTTAAGCAATATTGCTATATATTATTTTTTTAAATAAAGTTTATTTTGCGTTTTAATATTACAACATTATTTTATTGCTAAACTAAGTTATAAACTTTTTAAATAATAGCTAAATTAATAATAACATAAGCGTTAATTAAACAAAATATTTTAATAATTATATTTAAAGCTAATTTAAAAATAGTTATTGCTTTTTAATTTTAAATAGTTATAAAAGCTATTATTTAATACAATTTGAAAAATATTGCCGGTTTAACAATATTATTACACTTTATATGCTTGCTTATTTATTGCATAAGCTTTAGCTTTTTAATTTAATTTTTTTTAATGTTTTAAAACAGCATTATAATAAACATATTAAAAGTTTAATATAACGCTATTAAACTTATATTAAAAAGCAAAACTTTTTTATAAGCTTTGCATATATATTTATATATATATTTATTAAACAAAACATTTAATTAAGTTTTAAAACAGCTAAAATTATGCTTTTAAATGCAAATAAAATTATATTTGCATTAAATATTTAAAAAACAAATAAAACATTTTTTTTAAACTTTAAACTATTATTTTAATTTTAGATTTTAAAAACGTTTACTATTATATTAAAAACTAAATAACAATTAACTTTTATTAAAACTAAAATTAAAAATTATTTTTTAAGCTTGCTAACTAAAATTTTAAATTTTATTAACTTAATTGCAAAAGTTATGCAGAAGTTAATATATAAAAATGCTTTTTTGTAGCAAAAAAATAAAAAGCTTTGCAAAACTAACTATATTTTAAGCAAGCGTTACAAAATTAAAAACAAATAACTATAAAATAAAAAACTTTTTATTATAGCTAACGCCTAAGTTTTATAAAAATTTAAAAACAATAAAATAGTTAAATTAAATAATAAAGCTAAAAATAGTTGTTTAGCAAAAAAAGTACAAATAAGTTAACAACGCTGTAACATTTATAATAAGCTTAAACATAATGCACAAACTTGTTAAATAAAAATAAAAACATTTAATAAAAAAAATTATAATTAATTTAATTAATTTGTATATGTTATAATTAAGTTATTTAAATTGGCGCATAAAAAGTGCTGAAAAGTGTATTACTAACTTGTGGTGCGTTATTAACTTATAAGTAATATTATATTTAAAACTATATTAAAAATGCAAGGTATACTTATATATAAAAAAATCTATATATATATAAAACATAAAATATTTTTGTTAAAAAAACATTAACAACTGTTATATTTATGTAAATAAATAAACTATAAAAAAAAAAAAAGTATAAAATAATAACCTTTATTTACAAAACTACAAATATTAATAACAACTTTATAAATAATAACTAGCTAAAAAAAAAATAATGTTTAACAGAAAAAAATTGTAAGTATAAATAATATAACTATTAAAATAATTTAAAATAACTTAAAAATATAGTAGCAAAATTAATTTAAAAAAAAATATATATAATATTAAACTATTAAAAATAATTAAATAAAGCGAAAACAAGATTTTAAAACTACTTATAAAGTATTACAAAAAGAACTAACAAGCATATAATAGCTAAAATTAAAAAAATTTTAAAAAATAAAAAAACTTAAATTGTTAGTAAAAGCAAAAACTAATACTACTAATAATTTAAAAACAATTGCATAACTTATAATAATAAATTATTAATATAATAAAACAATAATGCTAAACAAAAACTAGCTACTGCTAAAACATAAAATGTATTATAAGATTTTTTAAACATATTATATAATATATTAATATTATATTTATATAATAAACAAAATATAAAACTAATAGTTTTTAAAACAAATTAACTAAAACTTAATAAAAAAACTATATAAAATTAATAAAGTTAAACATTTAATACTTAAACATTAAAACTTAAATAAATATGCTATTTTTAAAAAAAATTTAAAACAAACTTAAAAATATATTAGTTATAAAAAAAAATCGAAATTATATGCTTATAACTAGTATTAAATATATATAATAAAAAAATTAAAAATAGTAAGCAGCAGTACTTTTTAATATAATATTTAAAATGTTGGCTTAAAATAATAAAACTATTAAAAACAAAAGCAAAAACTAATAATAAAAAGCTTAAAAAACAAAAAACAATAGTAAACAATTAATATAAACTAATAACTGTTTTAATTAATTAAAAAATCTTTATGTATAGCAAATATATATATAAAAGTATAAGTGTTAATAAACATAAACTATTAAAAAAAGCAAATAAAAGTTTTATTTTTTTATAATTTGTTTAAAAAATAAAAATATTAACAAAATTTAAAAACAACCTTTATTTATTTATAACAGTTAATAAAAGTCTTAATATTTATAACGGTAACATAATTAAACAAAAAACTACAAAACTTTTTTTTAATATTTATTATTGAATAGGCTTTGTACAATATTGTACGTTAAACATACGCGTGGAATAAAATACAATCTATTATACTATATTTATTTATATCTTTCTATATAAAAAGGAGGCTTTATACAAAGCAGAGTTTTTACTTTAGATAAAAACTTTTGCTAACGTACAAGCTAATACAAAAAAGGGAATTAAGTGCGCACGTGCTAATAACTTTATATATAACAATAACTTTATATATGCTTATACATACGGTTGTAACTAACACTAGTTATTTTAATACTAGCTTTTTTTTTTTTTAGTTACAACTTATTGTTGTATAAAAAAAAAAGAAAAAGTAAACTATTATATAGCTGTGCATACATAGTTCGTACAATATTAAAAACAACTATTTAAATTTAATTAAGTTTTAAAAAAATAGTTAAATAATTATTTTTGCGTACAAAATTAAATTAGTAATTTATTTTTTTAATTAAATTATAAAAAATATATTATAAAGCTGCTGCTTTAATTATACGGTTAGTTTAATTGGTTAAAAGTATAAATAACTGATTATAAAGCTGTTAGTTTGGTTTATGCTAGTTAAAAGTTTGTTTTTATATGCTAGCAAAGTTTGCGATTTTATTAGTTTGTACAATTTTATTAGCTGTCGTATAAACAGTAAAAGTTATTTTCTAATTAAAGTATGTTTTTAGCTATACAGGTAGGTTAATTATATAAAAAAGGCTAATTGTACAAAAAAAAGTTTAAACATAAATATTGCTAAAATTTTTAGCTGTTTTTTGTTTTTTTTACACCTTTATTTTTTTTTTTTATACGTTTTATTTGCTTTTGTTTATATATATATACTTATATAATAAATACTATTTGTATGTTTAGCAATAATAGTTATACGTTTATAATTATTAGCTAAAAGCTTAGCTTTAATATTGTGCTGCTTTTAACAAATAATTTTAACAATTGTTAGCTTTTGCATTCGTTTTACGTTAATATATATATTTTTTTTTTTATTGTACGTTTATTATATAATATTATTAATAGTTTTAGCTTTTTATATATAAGCTGAAAAAGTTTAAGTTGCTATAATACCTTTGGTTAATATTTAAATCTAAGTTTTGGCTTACAAGCTGCTAAGTTTGTTTATTGCATGCATTATTTGCTACAAAAGTTATTTTTAAGCCGTTTTTATTTAGTTGTACAATATTGCTATTGCTTTATGCAAGCAGAATGCTTGTGCTAATTGTAATAGTTTTTTGTTTTATAAGTGTTGTTAAGTTATAAGGTTTTAAAATAATGCTTATACAGCGTACGTTTAAAGATCGTACAGCGCTTATTATAGTTATTATATTTAAAAAAAGGTTAAGGTTAAAGTGTTTATAAAAAAAATAGTTATACAATAAAAAAAATAAAAATAAATAGAGTTTATATTGTTTTTTGTTTTTCAAAGTTTTTTTTAAAGTTAATATATTTTTGTACGTTACTTTTATTATTACGCACTTTTTTTTTTATAATTATTATAATTATATATAACTATTTAAGTTTTATTTACATATGTTTTTATTTGTATAAATAGCTTATTTATTAATACAAAAGTTTTTAATGCTTAGTTCGGCGTTTTTTTTATAAACGCGTTAGCAAAATTATTTTTGCTATTAATTTATTATACTTTAAAAATTTTTTTTTTTTTATATAACTTTTTAAATAACATAATATTTATTATTAAACGCTTTTTTTGTATTATATTTAGTTTTATTAAACAGTTATATAACAATTTCGAATTAAAATATAGAACTGCTAAAATAAAAAGTAAACTTAGTATAATTATAATCTTTAGAAATATTGTATAAAAAGCAATAGCGCTATTAAAGCTATTAATTATGCTATACAACTTATTAGCAAGTATGCTTTTAATTATTTTTTTACATTTATTAAAGTTTTAATATACAATATTTTTTTTAATTTTAAAGCTTGGGTCTGCTTTTGTACGGTTTTTAATACTTAATATAATAAAAAATCCAAGTTATAAAGTTATATTAATATTGTTAACAAAAGATTTGTTTATAAAAATAAATAGTTTTATATAGTACAAATTTAGTAATATAAAGGTTAAGCTGCGGTTTAAGTTATTTATTTGCTATTTAATTTTTTTGTTTAAGTTTGCAATGTTGTCCAGCTTAAAATTTATTATTTAGGCTGCAGCAACAAAATTATATACTGCTTTTAGCTAGCAAATACTGCTAATATATGCACTTTTTGCACGTTGCAAAATATATTACTACGCAAAATCTTTTATATAAAAGTTAACCAAATTTAATTAGTTTGCTTAGCTTTTTTACGTTAAAATAATATTGCTTTTAAATAATAAAATAATTTATTTGCTATTAAACTTTATAAAGTAGTTTAGCTAAAATATTTCTTTTGGTTTTATATAAAACTTAGCTTGTTATAGCTTACGTTTTTTTTTAACTAAAAATTTAAGCGTTATAAAACTAAATATATTGTTTGTTTAAAAACTAGTAATGCTAAAGTTGTATAATAGCTTTGTTATAATTAAAAAACATAAGTTATATATAAAAATAGTTATTTTTAATTTTTTATAATAATGTTAATAATAAGTTTTAAACTAATATAGTTTTAATTTTACTAGTTTATATAAAAGTTATACAATTTATAAAATTGTTTTATTAAAGTATTTCGACTTTAGTTTTGTTAATAATTATATAAAGATTTTTTTAGCTAGCTTATTTTTCGATTATATATACGTTTATATAATATTTTAAAGTTTGCTTAATATATTAAAATTGTATATTAAAAAAAAGCTTAATGCAAAAAGTAATTGCTAGCTTATTTATTAAATAGTTAGCAATTATATAAGAACTGTTTTTTTTTTATTATTGTTATAGCTTTATATAACAAGTTTTAACTTTTTATATAGCTTAATTATTTTTTTTTTAATTTTTTATATAAAGCAGAATTTAAAAATATAAATATTGCTATATTTAGCTAAATTATATTTTATAAATTGGAATATGTTTTATACAATAAGGTTATTAATTTTTATAGCGTTTAATTTTTTAAATAAGGCGCTAGGTATATTAATTATGCTGTTTTTACATAATTTAACAGCTAAAAAATAGTTTTATTTTTTTTTAAAGGTTAGAAATAGCTAGCTAACTTGTTATATAAAAGTTGTATAAAAGTTATTTGTTTTTTAAAGTTATTTTTGTTTTTTTTATACAGCTAAAAATTAAAAATATTTATTGTTTAGCTTTGTTTTTTATATATTTAGAATAACTTTTTTAATTATATAATAATATAGTTTAATTTGTATACATTTAAAACGTATTAAACTGTTTATTAAATTGATAATTATATTAGATTCTTTAATTAATTATATTTTGTATAGATTATTTCAACTTTTTTTTTTATGCTATATTAAAACTTTGCTTTATAAAAAAAAAGATAATATATTGTATAAAGCAGGCTTGTTATACTGATTAATTGCATAATTAATTTTAACTTTTGCTTTCTTTTTGCGTAGCATTTTTATTGCCTTTTTAATAGCTTTTGCTCTTTGTATAATATTAAGCAAAAAAAGTAAATTTTAGTTAATTTTAAAATAAGCTTTAAAAATAAAAAAAGTTGGTACAATATTATTTAGTTTGGCAATATTATTTAAAGCTTTAATTGCTATTTATAGAATTGATTTTTTTTTTATATAATAACTAAGTTTTGCTTTTAAAATATTGTACGTATAACAAAGTAGTTTATATGTTTTTTTGATTTTGCTAATTGTTTAATATGCTTTAATAAGCATTATATAATATTAGGTGCTTATAATTTTTGCTTAATTTTAAAACTTTTTAAACAAAAAATTTATATTTAAATTATATATAATATAGTTAGAAAGTTTTTAATATATATTGATTTAGCACTTATATAACGCTTTTTAAACGTTTTATATAAACATAGATTTTAGGAATGTTGCTGCTTAAAATAATATAGCTGCGTTAATTATATAAAGAATTTGCTTGTTATTTATTTGTACAGCATTTATTATAACTTTGTAATTAAAATTGCAATTGTTTTTAATTAAGAATTTAAAACGTTTAAATATTTAGTTGTACAATTAACAATAATAACAAAATTTTTAAACTTTTTTTAAAATAAAATAGTTAACATTATATTTTGTACAATTAAGCATATTATATAATCTTTTTGTATAAAAGTGCTTAAAACAGCAGTAAAGCTGTTATAGTTTTGTTTTTATAAAATATATTCTAGCTTTGTACAAACTAATATTAAAAAATAAATATTTTTATTTATATATAACAAAAATAGTTTTGCTATTTTTTTATATAATAATATTTTTTGTATTATTAAAATACGTTTGCAATTTGTTAGCGTTTTTTAATAAAAATAAAAAAAAGATAAAGCTGTTTAAAATATAATATATTATTATATTAAGAAAATTTTTTATTTATACAGTATTAATAACGCTTATAATATTATTAGCGCCAAATCTAATATATATACTTTTTAATGTTTAGCTTACTTTTATATAAAAATAAATTTTAAAATAAGCTTTTAGTTATATTTTTTTTACTATTAAATAGTTTAAAGCGCTTATATTTTATAGTTTACTTTAATATTCTATATAATACTAGTTATTTAATATAAACTAGTTAAACAAAACATTTGTTTTACAGTTTTAAATATTTTTGCTAGTTATATAGTAAAGAAAAGCATTGTTTATTAGAAATTAAGTTAATTGGCTGCTAAATTTTTTGTTAATATTTTTATTACTTTTGTCTGACTTTAAAAATCTTTTGCATTTTGTTAAAAATATTAAGAATTTTTTAAGCGTAGGCAAAATATTATGGATTATTTTGTGCAAATTAAAATATTAGTTTTTTATACAAGCTTGTTTTTAAAGTATATGTTTAAATAACTAGCAGCTTTTTTTGCTGCATACAAAGCATTTCTTTTTTATACAATACTTTTAATTAGTTTTTTTTTATAGCTAGCTTAAAAATCTAGGTTAAAACTTAAATTATTAGCTTTTTGTACAGCTATTTTAATTATATTTTTTATTAATAAAATAACTGTTATTGTTTTGTTATACAAAATGCTTTAATAAATTATTTGCTACTACTTAAATATATGCTTTAAAGTTAGAAAAAAAGCTTTTGCACGTTAGCTTTTAAAATATAAATGCTATAGCTAATTTTAGTACTTTTTAATATGTTTATATAACTATTATATTTAATTAGATTTTTTTTTAATAACTTGCGCTAAACGTGCGTTATACTTTTATAAGCTTATTAATTATAAAGTTTAATACTTTATACAGTACTAAATTAAGGTTTTTTTTTTTTATTTGTACAAAAATAATTATAGTTTAATTAGCTTAATATTAGCTATAATTTATATTAATATTAAAATAATTATTTATTACACAATAAATTTTGCTTTAAGTTTTATTTAAGCTAATATAATAAATAAAAAAGTTTTCTGCGCAACTTTTTAAAATAGTTAAAAATACTATATAATATTAATTTTTTATAATTCTAAGTTAGCAGCAAGCATTTATAAATAAATATGCTTTATTATATAACAAATTGTATAGCTAACCTAAGTAATTTTTTTTTTTTTTCTAAATCTTTTAAAAAATTGTATACTTTTTAAATAAAATTATTTTGTTTTATACATCTTTTATAAAAAATAAGTTTATTAAAAAGCTATTTAATATAAAGTTTAATATTATATAAAAATATGTTTATTATTTTAAAGTTTATTAAAAATAATAAATAACAAAGTATTTATATACTAGCTAAAAGTTTGATTTATATTTTACTTTTGTTATATATTTATATATTAGTTTAAAAATATTTTGGTTTTTAATTGTTAATTATACGTAGTTTTAAGCAAAGTAGTTTTTAAAAGTATAAAAGTATACATTTTAAGTTAGTTTTAGTTATATAGTTCTAGTTTATATAGTTGTATTTAAAGTTAAAGTTTTTTACAGCGTTGCACAAAGTTGCTAACTTGGCGTAAAAAAAATTAATAATGTTTGTACAGCAGCTAACAAGTTGTTTTAAATAGTTAAAAGTTTTAGCTAGTTTTTTGTTAAATCGTATTTGCTTTGTGCAATTTATATAAGATTTTTAGTTTAATTTAACTTTTTTGATTTTAATTGTACGCTTTTAGCTTTAAGTATTCGAAATAATTTTTTGCGTAATATACAATAGGTTTAAAAAAAGTAGTTTGTTATTTAGTTTTTAAAATCTTTTGCGTATGCTTTTTAAAACTTTTATTAAACGTTTTTTAAGTACTAGTATTTAATAATTTGAAACGCTGTTTATATATTTAGCAATTTTAGAGTTGTACAATTTAAATTAACGCTTTTTTTTTAGTATTTAAAGTTAAAATAGTTTTGTACGTTTTTAGAACTAAGCCTAAGGTTTTTAGCAATTTTTTTGTATATGAAATTAATTAAGGTTTGCAATACAGCAGGTTTTGCTGCATCGTATAAAGTATTTAATGCTATGTTTACAAATAAAATTAAACAAACAGGTTATTGTTTTTATTATTATACAACAGGTTGTTAAATATAATTGTATACTATTTTTTTTATTATAATATAAATGCATTTAGTTTTATTAAAAAAGTAACATTTATATAACAATAAAATTAATCTTTTTGTTTTTTTAACGTACAAGTATACTTAGTTTAGTTAAAAAAGTAATACTTATACAACAAAGAAATTAAAATACAATATAAAGACCTAGTTAGGCCGTAAATGCTTCCGTTTTCACTTTTACTAATCTGTAATATTTTTGCAGTCGTATAAAAAGTGCTTCTGCAACTACTAATTAATATTAAATAAGCTTTGTACAATATTATATATTAAATATACGCGTAAAATAAAATATAATTTATTATACTATATTTATTTATATTTCTTTATATAAAAAGAAAGCTTTGTATAAAGCAGAGTTTTTACCTTAGGTAAAAACTTTTGCTAACGTACAAGCTAATATAAAAAAAAGAATTAAGTGCGCACATACTAATAACTTTGTATATAACAATAACTTTATATATGTTTACATATACGGTTGCAACCAACACCAGTTATTCTAATATTTATAGTTATAAAAAAAAGCTTATGCTTAATATTATTAATACGTATAGTTTTAATGCAATTTTAAAAATACTTTAGTTAAAAAAAAGCAATTTTAAAATAAATTAAAGCATTGGCCAGCTTTAATAAAATATACTAAAAAAAAACGTTAAGCAAGTTTAAAAAAAACATAACAATATGTTTAATAGTTAAAAAACTAAAAGCAAAACAAAAAAATAACATACTAAAAAAGTACGCAAAGTTTATTAACTTGTTTAAGCAACCAAATAAAAAAACAAAATTATTAAAACATAACAAATAAAATTACTATATACTTTTAAAAAAAAAACAATACTTAAAACATTTTTTAATATATTAAATAAACTAAAATTAGTTATAAAAGCTAAATTAATATTTAAAAAAGAATTTAAAAAAAGGATTTATTTAATTATTATAATTTTTAACAAAATATTTAATTTTATAAATATTAAAAAAAGCAAAAAAAAACCAAAAAACCAAAATAAAAATTAATAATTAACTACTGCTATAAAAACTTTATAATACAAAAATTTGCAAAACTATTACTATAGATTAACAACTTAAAAAATTAATTTTATAAAGCAAAATAATTTATAGCGCTAAATTTGTTAAACATTTATTATTAAATATAAATAGCAAAAAAAAACAAATAAAAAACAGCATTTAAAACATTATATAGATTATATAAATACTAAATAATATTATTTAAGCTTATTAATATATTAACAAGTTTTTAAAAAATAATTATAAATATGTTGTAAAATTATTTAAATTAAATTATAATAATTTATTTAAACAACATTTTAATTTATTTAAAAACTTTAAAAAAATATAAAAAACATGTAAAAAAAGTATTTAAAGTACTATAAAATGCTAAACTAAAATTTTTTTTAAATAAAAGCAAGTTTTATATATAAAAAGTAAACTTTTTAAGATTTATAATAACTTTAAGCAAAATAAAAATTTAAAAATTTAAAATTAAAGCAGTAAAAAAATAGCTTATATTAAACAGCATTAAAAATTTAAAATTGTTTATAAAATTTACTAATTATATACAACCTTTAATTACAAAATTTAAAAAATACATAGTATTATTTATAAACCTTACAAAAAAAAACGTAGTATTTAAATAAAAAGCAAAAAAACAAAAAACGTTTAAACAAATTAAAAAAGCAATTTTTATAAAACTAATAATATAATTATTAAACTTAAATAAAAAATTTAAAATTAAAATTAGCACATATAATATAATAATAAATAAACAATTTGTAACGAACGGGTTTTATTCCTAACATAAATAAGCCTTCTACGTAGGTTAGTTTATTTATAGGTGTGGATCGTTGTTTAGTTCGTATGACTGAAAAAAAGGTAACGCTCGGTAAAAAATGTTACAAAAAATATTGTAAAAAAATATTTGTTAAAAGGTTAACTCCTTTATAATATATTCTAAAAACTAGACTATAAGCTTAAATTAAACAGTAAAATAAAAAAAAACTAATGCTAATTACAAAAAAAACTCTTTACGTTCTTATAGTATTTTTTTTTTTTACACATTTTTTAGATAGTAATAAATAGCTAGCTATTTCAACTATCCTGGATAACAATAGATAGCTGGCTATCCCAACTATCCTAGATAGCAATAAATAGCTAGCTATTCTAACTATTCTGGATAGCAATAGATAGCTAGCTATCCCAACTATTCATCACGTAACCCTTGCGCTTATGATTAGCTGTAGCTTATCTCCTGGTTCAGCCCCTTATTTGGTCCATAACCGCGCTAGGTCTTCCTTTCAGGCCGTTTTCCTGTTGGTTTGTAACACAATTAAAACAACAAAATAAAAACAAAAAGTTATACTTAGTAATATTTTTTTTTAAAAAATTTTTAAAACTAGTAATAAACTATTTAATACTAAACAAAAAGCTTATAGCTATAGTTTAAGCATTTAAAAAATAAAAGCATTATTTAAATAAAACTTTAACACTAATTAAAGTTTATTTAAATTATAAAAACTTAACTTTGTTTATAATAACTAAGGTTTTAAACAAATAATAAATTAAATAAACAGAATTTTTGTTATAATTTAATTTTAAAATTATTTATATTAAAAATAAAAAAAATTTAAAAGCAAACATTTTAAGCTAAAAAAATAAATATAAAACAGATTAACTAAAAAAAAGTTAAATATTATTTTAAAAAAAACTTAAAAAAACTTTTGTGTTAACATTAATATATATAAAGCAGTTATTTAATAATTAATAAACAAAACAAATTAAAAAAACAGTACTGCATTTAGTACTAAATATAATATTAAGCTTAATTAACAAAAATAATAATACCTAATAGTTTATAAAAAGAATTTGTTTAGCATTTTTATAAAACTTATAAAAAATTTAAACGCAACTTTATAATGCAAAAACAAAATTAAATATTTAAAACAGTATGCAAAAAATGTAACTTTTACAAAAAAGCAAAAACAGCAAAATATAAACCTTATAAACTGTTACAGCTTATTAAATTACTTAATAAAGCATAAAAAGTTATATTATTTAATTTTATTATTAAACTATTAAAATTAAAAAAACTAATAACAAAAATTAAATATAATTTAATTTTAATTATTATAAACAAACTTATAAAGTATAAACATTTTATATTATATAAAAAATTAAGTATAATAAAAGAATTTATATATATAATATTACAACATGTTTTTAATAAACATAGCATTTTAAAAAAAAGCTATTATAAATAAAAACATTATTATAGCTTTTAAATATTAGCAGTTATTAATAAAAGCTTTAAAAATTAAATATTAATTATTTATAGCTTATTATTTATAAACAAACAAACAAACAAACTGAAAAATTAAACTAAACATTAAAACAATATTTGCAGTATTATTTTAACAAATAACAAAATAATTAAATTAAATTGTTATTTTCAGCAAAATTTATATATAACAGTTTAAGCAATAAAAATATAAAAATATTATTATTTAAAACAAATTATAAGTTTAATTTAAAAAACAATTAAATACAAATTTTGAAAATAACAGCGCTAATAATAAAAAAAAAAAAAAACAAACTTATTAAAATATAACAAAAATTTAAAAATAATTTAATATTTATTTAATAACATATAAAAGCATATTATAATAAATTAAAGTTATTAAAACTAATTTTAAAAAAAAATATATATATATTTTTTAAAAAAAAACATTAAAACCAAACAACTTAATAATAAACTAAATTTTAAACAAATTAAGCTATTTAAAATTAAAAAAATTATTTTAAAAACTAATTATTAACTATTATTATTTTATAAAATAAAAATATATTTAATTTTTTATATTTTATTATTAAAAAAAATATTAAATAATATTACGTTAAAAACGTTTATTAAAATAAAAAAAGATTAAGCAAAATATAAAGTAAAAAAAATATTAAATTTACGTTAAAAAAAACATATAACAGAATATTTAATTAAATAAACAAAATATTTATATACAAAAAACATTTAAAAATTTAAAAAGCATTTGCAGCATATAATATAAACAGTTATATTGTTTTATTAACAGCACCTTAATTAATTAAAGCTAAAAAAACAAAATTAATTTTTTAAGCAAAAAAAAAGTTAAAAACATTTTAGTTAAAAATAAATAAAATAGTTATAAAAACAAAAGTTTTATTAATTTAACAACTTTTTTTTTTACACTTATGCTTTTTAAAAAATTTAAACTTTTTTAAATTTATAATATTATAAGCTATAGCTTTTATTATTTTATTATATTATATTTTTTTTTGTTTATAAAAATAATATATATAAGCAAGCGCTAATTTAGTAGCTTTTTTAAAAACTTTTAGTTTTTTTTTTAAAAATTTGTATTGCGCAGCAATTTTATTAAACTGTTTAGCAAACAAACTTTTAATATTATATTAAAAATAAACGTTGCAAATATAAATAAAACAACAACTTAATTTAGATTTAATAAATAAGCATTTAAATCTACGTTGTTAATAATAAAAACATAAAAAAAACATAATAACTAAAGCATAACAAATAATAGCAAAAAAAAAAAAAATTATGTTTTGCAAATTTTTTATTAAACAACAATTTTTTATAACGTTTTTTTATATAATTAGCTATAATAAAAAATAAAGCAAAAAAAAAAAAACTATATAAAAAGCATAAACATTTATTATTTATTATTAAAAACAATAATTTTATAAAAAAAAAAATAGTGTTAAAAACTAATAAAAAAATAGCTTAAAAAAAATTTAGCGGAATTATAAACTAAATAAAATGCTAAACTAAAAAACAAGCTACAGCTAATTATAAGCGCAAAAGTTACGTAATAAATATTTAAAATAAGTTTTTATTTACTGCTATTTAAAATATATATATAAAAAAAAAAATACTATAAAAATATAAAAGGTTTTTTTTATAATTAGCATTAATTTTTTTTTTTTTTACTATTTAATTTAAGCTTATAATCTAGTTTTTAGAATTTATTATAAAAAAGTTAACCTTTTAATAATTACTTATTATACTTATATAATATCTTTTATATTATTTTTTATTTAAAGTTACCCTTAGTTATATAAACTATATAACAACTTTTACTAGTTAATAAACCAACCTGTGTAAAAGGCTTACGCATTATAAAAATAAGATCTAATTATAACAAAGCTATAATTTTTATTAACTTTTTTACTTTTAAATATTAAGTTATACTTATTGTTTGTTTACTTAAATATTTATTGTTTTTTTAGTTTTAAGCATTATTAACTAATTATATGTTTAACATTATTTTTTATTATTTAACTTTTTTAAATTAATTTTAATTTTAGCTTTAGCTATTTTTAATTTGTTAGCTTATTTTTTAATAATATAATAAGTTAATTAGTAAATTAAAAAATTAATTTAATTATAAATTAAGTTAAAACCATATATAAAAAGTTTTTAAGTTTTTTATAATTATTAACAAAAATATATTTTATAACAACAAAAAATTTTAAGTTTATTAAAAACTAAACAATTATTAATATAATTATTAATATTAATTAAACAAAATTTTTTTATAATAAATAACAAGCTTTAGTTTTTTTAATAATATTATTAATTAAAGCTTGTTTAAATAATTTATAAAAAGTTTAAAATATTTACAATAAAATAGTATTTTATTTTAAATAAAAGCTTATTAAAAATTATGTTTTTAATTGTTTAACATATTTTGTATTGCTTTAATAAAGCTATAAAAATAACTTATAATATTTAATAAATAGTTTTTTATGTTATTATTACTTACTTTTATATTAAAAATAATTTAAATATTAAAATTATAATATTTATAAATAAAACAATATGTTTATTAAATTTTAAATAATGTTATTAATTTGTAAAAATATTACAAAATGTTTTATTAGTTATTAAATTTATAACAAAAGTTTATTTATATTTTATTATAATTAGCTTTTATATATTAACAACATTATTATAGTTATAAAAAACTTTATTAATAAATAATTTTGTATTAAATAGTTTTTTATTTATAATATTTAATTTTTTTATATTATAATAATAAAGTTAAAATTTTTAAAATTGTTAATTATAAAACTGTTATTATTAATTTAGTTTTTAATTTATTTGTTTTTTGTATAAAATAAAATATTAAAGTTAATATAATAAATATAAAGCTATTGTTATATAAAAAAAAACTAATTGTTTAAAGTTACTTTTATTAATTAATTGTTATTAGTTATAATAATATTAAAGTTTTAAATAACATATTAGTTAATAAGCTATTAAATATTTTTAATAAAAAACTAAACCTTTTTTTGCTTTTTATTATTAATAAAGCTAAAAGTAGTGTTAAAAATAAATTTTAAACAAATTTAACTAGTTGTTTAAAATAATAAAAGCTTAAAACAATTAATATTATATATATTATTAAAGCTAATAACTTTAAAAAATTGTTTTTATATTTAAAAGCAATAAAAAAAAGTTTAAATTAAACTAATAAAACAATTTAGTTTGTTTTTATTTTATTGTTAAAAAGTTTAATAAAAGCTGCTATTAAATTATAATTATATAACTTTTTTTAATAAATAAAAAAATAAACGTTATAAATATTTTTTTAAATAAAAATAGTTTTAAAACATTATTTTTTAATTAAGTTTTATATATTTTAAGTTTAAATATTAATATAACAATTTAACAATTTAATAGTTTTTTAATTAGCTTAATAAACGTGTAATAAAAAAAGTGTATAAAAAAGTTTAACATATTTTTTATTTAAATTAGCCATTTAATTAAATTAGCCACTTTTTTAAACTTTTGTATGCAATATTTTTTATTTTTTATTTTTTAACTAATAATAATAGTTAATTTTTAAATTAAAGTTAATTTATAGCTAGCTTTTTAAGCTTGCTAAAAAAACTTTTGTTTATTTTTTAAACGCGCTGTTAAGCTTTATAATGTTTTTTATATAACTTTTATTAATTAAAAACGTAGTTTTAATTTAAATAATAAAACGCGTTTTTTAAAGTTTAAATTAATTAAATTTAAAAAAAATTTAATTATATAATATATTATTAACTTTGTTATGCAATTGTTTTCATTTAAATATAATAGTATTAAAAATATAGCTAACTAACTATTAAAACTACATATAAAACGCTTTGTAAAAAAAACTAAACATTTAACTTTATATAAAAGCAACTAAAGTTTTAAATATGTTTTAATTAAAAAATTAATTATTAAAAAGTTTTAAACAAAAATTTAATTAAATATTATGTTTAGTTTATATTTGTATAAAAAATAATAATAAAAAACAGCATTTATAAAAATAATATTTATAACTTTAATAAAATTATAACCCATTCCACAAGCTAGTTTTACACACAAGCAAGTTTTGCACTTTTTTTGGCGTACCCTATAAGCCACTTTATATGCAGGGGTACTTACTCCCCTTTATTATAACTTCGCAAAAAAAGGTTGTACAATAAAATAATTAGTACTATTAGATTCGTAATGAAATAACGAATTTAATAGTATTTTCTTTTATTTTGTAGCTATTTTATATGGGCGTATAGCATTAAAAAACAAATTTGCAGGGATTATTTTAGCGTAGTTTTTAATAACGCTTTAAATAAAATAGTTAGAAAATAAAAGAAAATATTATTAGATTCGTTATTTTATTACAAATCTAATAGTACTAATTATTTTATTGTACAACCTTTTTTTGCGAAGTTATAATAAAGGGAAGTAAGTACCCCTGCATATAAAATGGCCTACAGGGTACGCCAAAAAAAGTGCGAAACTTGCTTGTGTGCAAAACTAGCTTGTAGAATACGTTAGTAGTTTTAAAAAAAAATGTTAAACTAAAGCTATATGCTTAAGATTTTTGTTTGCAAAAAACAGTATATGCTTTTTATTATGCGTTTTTTAAAGCTTAACTGCTTTTATGTTTATAGTTTTTTTGTTTTTAAACAATTTTATAAACTTAATAAGTATTAGTTTAGTTAACATTTTTAACGTTAACTTAATTTATTATTAACAGTTTAGGTTATTTTTAACTTGTTTTATAATTTTTTAAATTATAGCTTAGTTTTTTATTTTTTTTGCGTTTATTATAACGCTGGTTAACTTTTTTTTTTGGTTTTTTAAAATATGCAGTATTTTTTTTTTAAAGCTTAATTTTGCTAGTTTGCGTTTTATTAAACGTTAAAATCGATTTAACGTTTAGTTTTGCTTAATAATTAAATTTAAATAACTAAAAAATATTTTTTTAATATAAATTAATTTTTAAGCTATATTAAGTATTGTTTTTTACAATTTAAAAAAAGATTATGTTTAGCAAGCTAATATATGCTAATTATAACTTTATAACTTATATTTGTTATTTAAAATAGTTATTAAATGCTTTTTTATTAAGCTTGCAGTTTTTTTGCAGTAATTAAACAAAAGTATTAGTTAGTTTAAATAAATTATTTATATATTAAATTGTTGTTTAACTTGTTTAATTAATTTTTTGCTTACTAATAAATTTGTTTATGCTTTAGTATTATATAATACAATAATTTTTATTTTAAAGTTATTTATTTGTAATTATATTTTTTAATTAAATAATATTAACTTTTTTTTATTATTTATTTTAGCTAATAAAAAAAATAAAACTGTTAAAAAAGCTTTTAATAGTTTTGTTAGTTTTTTAAGTTATTTAAACTAAATAAGTTATTGTTTGCTTTTTTTTTAGTTAGTTAAACTTTGTTTATATTTGTTTGCTTTTTAAAGCAGTTAACTATTTTATATTTTAGTTTGCTATATTTAAACCATATATTATTGTTTTAATAAACTTTTTTTTTTTTATTAGTTAGCGTTTGTTTAAATTAGCCAGCTGTTTTAATAAAGTTAGGTTTATTAAAAGCTTGTTGCAAAGTTTTTATAGCTAAGTTGCTAGCTTCGGTTTTAGTTTTGCAGTTGGCGCTAGTTTTTTAGCGTTGCTAAAAAGCGTATTTGTAGTTAAATATAGCTTTAGCTACTTTGTTACAAAAGTGTTTATAGGTCATGCTTAAGTTAGTGCTAGCTTTAAAGATTTTACTATTAAATATAAGCAACGGCATGCAATTAGGTTAAATGTGTTGTTTTATTTATTGATTATAATGTAGGTTTTATGTAGTAGTAACGGTTTTTGTAGGCAAAATTGTATAAGGGCCTTTGTTATTTTAACATGGGTTTGTTATTAAATTCTTTTTTAGTTAATATACTAAATGAAATTATATTTTTTATATTTAACACACTTTTTTAAAAAGCATTTTTTTAAAAAATAATTTTTACAACTAAAAGTTTATAGCAATAACTTTTTATAATTTTATAAAACTAAAATATTTTTTTTAATTAATTAGTTATTTATATGTTAAACTTTTTTTTTTTAGTAAGTTTTTTAACATTTTTTATTTTTTTTTTAGGTATTTTTTATAGTTTTTGCTGTTTTTAAAGGTTTTTAATATTTACAAAGTTAAGCTACTTTAAAAAAATGTTTTATTTTTTTTTTAAAAAAAGCTTTAGTTAAGCTATTAATAATTATATTGTTTATAACAATATATTTAACTTTAAAGGTTTTATTAATAACATTTTAACGTAGCTAATAATTATAAATATTAATATAGCGTAATAATGTTTTTAGTTATTAAACTAATAATTTGCTTATTATTTAAAATAATTTTTAATTTTTTAATTAATTAGCTAATAAATATAAATTTTTTAGTTGTTTAAGCTAACATAAATAATTTAACTTTAATAATTAATATAATTATAATATTTTGTTTATTAGCTTTTTTGTTAGAATAACTGGTGTTAGTTACAACCGTACGTGTAGGCACGTACAAAGTTATTGTTATATACAAGGTTATTAGCACGTGCGCACCTAATTCCTTTTATTGTATTAGCTTGTACGCTAGCAGAAGTTTTTACCTAAGGTAAAAACTCTGCTTTGTACAAAGCCTCCTTTTTTTATAAAAAGATATAAATAAATATAGTACAATAGATTGTATTCTATTTTACGCGTGTATTTAACGTACAATATCGTACAAAGCCCATTCAACATTTTTATTTAATAACATTTTTAAAAAGCTTTATTATTTAAGCTTATAAGCTTTTATAATTAATAATATTATTTATAAACAAAGAATTGTTAATAACTATAAATTTATTTTTATTTTTAAATTAAAAAGCATAATATTAAATAGTTTTAAAATAATTAAATAAGCAATTAGCAAAGCTATAATAATTTAGCTTAAAATTTAAATTAAAACAAAATAGCTATAAAGCTTTAAAAGCAATGTTTAGCTAAGTAATTATTGCTTTATATATAATTAAGCTTAATTTTTTTTAGTAATTATAAATTTTTTGCTTAATAGCTATTTAATTATAAAAGCTTAACTTTTTTATTTTTATAAATATATATATTTTATATAAAGCATTTTTATTTTTAAGCTTAACAATCTTTTTAATATATAAAAATTAAAATAGCTAAATTAAGCTTTTATTATAGTTTTTAATTATTTTTATATTAAAAAACTATAAAAAATTGTTTTTATTAATTATTTAATAATAACGTTTTAATTTAAAAATAATATATTAAACAATTATTTTTTTATAGTTTTTATAAGCTAAAACTATATTATTTATATAAATAAAAATTAAAACATTTTGTTTAAAATAACAATATAGCTTATAAAAAACAGCTTTATAGCTTATAAATTTTAAGAATTAAATAAGCTTGCGCTGCTATAATAATAAAAACTTTTTAAAGCTATATAGCGCTTAAAGTAATTAAAAAAAAATTTATAGTTTGTAATACTTTAAAAGTATATATATATAAATTTTTTTATTAAGTTTAACATTTATAAATGCGTTTATTATATTATACTGTTTTAATTTAAAGTTAAATTTAGCTGCAATTGCTATTAAAATGTAAAAAAATTGTTTTATTAAAGTTAATATATAAATATTTTTTTTTTGTTAATAAGCTATTAGTTTTTTTGTATAACAAGCTTAGCTTTATATTTTTAATAATAATTATACTTATTAAACTTATAAATATATACTTATATATAGTTTAAAGTTAGCTTTTTATAAATAATATATATGTTAACTTTTTTTTATATATTTATATTTTTATAGCTTTAAAAATATAACTTTTTAGCTTGCTTAAAATGTTTTTTTATAAAATAAATATTTAAAGCTTTATATTATTTTTAAAGTAATAAAAGGTTTTAACAATAAATTTTAAACTTAGTTTAAAAAAGCTTTATTAAATTTAATGTTAAAAAAGCTAAAGCATTTTATAAACTAGATTTTAAAACGTTTAACGTTAAAAAAGCTAATGCATTTTATAAGCTAAATTTAGGTATGTTTAACGTTAAAAAAGCTGTAGCATTTTATAAGCTAGATTTAAAAGCTTAAAAATCTTTTTGCAAAATATTTTTTAGTAATGTAAAAAATGCAGGCTTTTTGTTTTAGCAAAATTTTAGTTTGCTTGTTACGTTTGGAAAGTCTTTTAAAGTTAGGTATAATATAATATATATTTTGTATAATAGGTTTTATATAAAACTAAAGCTTGTAAAAGCAAAAAATAGTATGTAAAACATATTTAAATAAATTATAGTAATATAAATAAACAAAATTAAAGCTAATATATTTTAATTAATAGTTTAGTTGGTAGTGCATTTAAATTATAATAATTATTTTTTTTTTTTGTAATAAGTTGTTTTAACTTAAGTATGGGGCCAAGTGTTGTTGTAAGTAGTGCTAATATAATTAAGAATAAAATTATAACAAAATATAATATGGAATTAAAAGCTAGAAATTAATTGGAATTAGTAAAAAATAGGTATAAATAATAATAAAATTAGTATAAACAATAAGAATTTTTAGCTAATAAAAAAATTTTGCGCATTTTAAGTAATTTTTAAATACTTAAGCCTGTAATAACGTGTTGCTTTAAATGCAAATTATTTAGCAAGCTAATTTAAAAACAAAATATATAGCTTGTTATATATATATATATATATTTTTTTTTTTTTTTTTTTTTAGCTGCTGCTAGCATTTTTTATTAGTTTTAGCTTTAGTTGTTGCTAATTACGTTTTTATTTTAATTTTTTTTAAGCTTTATTTATTTATTTTTTTTATTTAAATTACTGTTTTTATTGTTTATTATTTTTTTATTATGCTTTTTTGTTGCTAATATTGTTAGACTTGCTGGGCATGCTAGCGTAAGTTTGGCCGTTGTAAAAAGCTTTTTTATATAACTAGTTTTTTTATATGTTGTTAATATTAAGGTGCTGCAGCATATACGTTTTAGCTTTAAGCTAGCTTGCTTTTAAAAGTTTTATATACATACGAAAAAACAATTTTATTTTTTTGTACTAGCTGCAATAAAAGTTATAAAACTTGTTAAGCTATAAGTTGTTTTATATTATTTTTTTTATAATATAATTTAAAGCTGTTTAAATGTTAAAGCTTTTTAAATAAAGTAAATATATGTTTTAAGCTTATTATATTAATAATAACAATTTTGCTTTGCTAGTTAAAACTAATATAAATATTAATGTTTTTTAAGCAGGTTTAAAAGCTTATTGTAAAAAAATTGCGGCTGCTTAATTTTAGCTTTTTTAAAGTTTTTATTAATTTTTTACGGTTTATTAAGCTGCGTATAATATAATTAATAAAATTAAAAATAATAAAGTAGCTATATTTTTTTTTATTTTATTTTGCTAATTTAAATATAATTAAAAGCATTATTTAGCTTATAAAGCATATGTAGCTAAATAATGTTGTTTAATATGTTTATTTATTTTTTTTATTGCTGCTAGCGCTATTAATAATTATTATAATTTTTATTTTATATTTAAAGCTAACTTATTTAAACTATAAAGTAGTGCACTTAATATTGTTAAACAATTATATTGCGTTTTTAGTTTTTAAATATTAGTTATACTGCTTAATATTTAGCAGTAAAACAATTTGTTAAAAAAGTTAAAAATTTTATTAAAATTAATATTAATAAGTTAAAGCATAATAATATATTTAAATTTAATATTAAATAAAGTTAGGTTTAATTAATATATAGCTTATTAGTAAAATATAAATATTTTTAAAGTTTAAAATAATAAGTTCGATTTTTATTACGCTAAAATTTTAAGTTTTGCTAACGTTTTTTAAAACCAATGTTTTAAAAGTTTGTTAGAAATTAATTAATTTAGCTTTAAGATTTTTTTGTATTAAAAACGCTAGCTTAAATAGCTTTAATTTTTATTATTTTTTTTTATAATTTTATTGTTTTTTAAATTTTTTAATAAATATAAAAGCAATAATATTAATAGCTAATATTTATTAATTATATTTATTTAGCCAGCTTTTTTATTTAACTTTATAATATAGTTTATTTTAATATATTATATTTTTTATTATATTTTTTATTTTTTATTTGTTTTTAGTATTTTTTAATGTAAGCATAAATAAAATGTTTAAAGTTTTAGCTGTTTAAAGTTTTAATAATTATATAAAAAATACGTTATAAATTTAATTATATTGTTATAAAAGTGCTAAATAATACGTTTATAATTTAACTGTTTTTAAGATTTTAAAAGGTTTAATAAACTTAAAAACTAATTTGCAATTTTAAAATTTAAAGTTTTAAGTTAATAAAGCTATTAATTTTTTAATATAAAAACTTTTAAAAATATATTTAGCGTTATAATTTTTTATATATTTTTTAATTATATTATATTATTAATTTGTTAATTTATTATAAATAGTTTTTAATTTGTATAGTTAGTTTTATATTAATAGTACTTTTTTTAAAATAAAGTTGTTTTTAACAAAAGGTTTGAATTTTAAAATATATTTATATAATGCTTTAAAAAGCAACTTTTTAGTAGTGCTATTAGTAGCTATATTTATTGTAAAAAAAGCTTGCAGTAATAGCTAAAGCTAATTAGTTTGTTTATTATTAATAAAATATTAAAAGTAGCTTTTTATAATTTGGTTTATTTTTTTGATTTAGCTGTTAATTTGAAAATAAAACGTAATTAAAAGTTTTTTTTTGATTTTAAAGTAGTAATATAAATCTGATTAAAACTAACTAATAAAAATAAAGTTTTTATTAAAAACTATATTTATAAAAGCTTTAAAACAACATTTTATTTTTTTATAAAATAAAATTGTTAACTAAATAATAATAATAATAATAGTATTAATAAAAAATAAATATATAAGTTTAATAAATTAGTTAATTATTATAAATATTATATTAATAATAGTTTTATAATAAAATGTTTTAAATAATTTAATAATAAAGTTTATAAATCGTTTTTTTATAAAGCTAATAAATATTAAAAAAATATTTAAAGCATTATATTTTTAATAATATTTTGTTTTAAATTTAAAACAGATAGCATATTTAGTTATATAGTTATAAACATTTGCTTTTATAGTTTGTTAATAAAACTTTTATTATAGTAGTTTTAATATATAATTTTAACTAAAATATTTAGCTATAAAGTTATTATAATATAGTTTAATAAGCTAAAAATAAACTAATTTTTTAAAAAAAATATAAGTTTTGCTTTTATATTATAATAAAAATTTTTTAATAAATTATTAAAGGTTTATAAGCTGTTTATTTAAAAGTTGTTTGTATAACTAATAATATTTAAAATTTTTTTTTTAGATTTAAAAAATTAAGTTTTGTAAACTTTATTAAATTTTTAAGTTTTAAAAGTTTTTATTATTTGCAGCTATATGTATGCAATAACATATAATTGTTTGTATAAAAATAATATATTTTGTAGCCGATTTAATAATAAAGATTTTTTTTACAAAAGTTTTAAAAATATAGTTTTTTATTTTAGTATTAATTATTTTAATTTTTTGTTTTAACAAAAAAAATAAATTAACATTTTAAGCTTTGTAAGCTATATAATTAAAGCAGCACAAAAATATATTAGTTTTATTTTGTTTACTTTTTTTATATTTAATAATAAAATTAAAAAAAGCTAAATATATATATTATTAAGCTTGTTTATTATTTAATTTAAATGTTTTTATAAAAGTTTGCAAATTAATATAATTAATTAAAACTTTAACAAATAATTTGCTTTTTTATAAATAGTACTGTTAATGTTTAAAGCATTTTATAATAATAAGCATTTTTTAATTAAAAACATTATATTTTATTTTTATATTGTTAAATATATAAAAATAAAATAAAACAAGTTGTTATTATTGTTAATTGTTTTTTTATAATAATATTTTTATTAACGCTACTTTAAAAAAATTAGTTTTTATTAATATTTGTTTTTTAAAGTTAAAATATATAAAAAAAATAGCTTTTTTAAATAAGTTTTTTAGCTTATTAAAAGCTGTATATATTAAATTATTTAATAAAATTTAACTTTTTTTTGTTTTAGTTCCGCTTTGTTTTAAATATTTAGTTAATAAAGCTATAACTTAAAAATATTTTTTAATAAAGCGGCAATAAACGTTGCAAAACTTTAAAAATTTTTATAGCTTATAACAAAAATAAAAAAGTAGCTAATTTTAAATAATATTAATATGGTTAAAATTTATTTTAACTTTTTTGCTAAATATAATATATTTTAAAAAGTTAAATTTTTTTTAATAAAACTAGCATTTAAAAAGTTTAGCATATAGTTCTGCTTTTTATAATTTTTAAATAATGTTTTATATATGTTTTATATAAAAATTTTTGTTTATTAAAAACATGAGTATATTATTTATATATATAAAACAGAAAATATTTAAAATATTATTAAATGCTTTTTATATATAATTTTAAAAAGTAGCAAAAATATTATATAAACTTATAAATATAACAAAAAATTTGTAATAATTATATTTAATATAAAAAGCTATTTTTTATTTATTTATTTTTTTAATTTATATATAATAATAAACGTTTTTAAAATTAATTTTAATAAAAACTTTAGCATAAAACAGCTTATTTAACATTTTTTAAAAAAAAAAAAAAATAAAACAATTTTTTATTATAACTTTATTAAATTTTTTATAGTTAATATATAAGTGTAAGCTTTTATTTTTTTTAAGTATAAAAAAAATTAAAACGTTAGCAAAGCTTTTAAATTTATATATTTTTTTATTTTTTAATATTTTATTAAGCTAAATTTATAAAGCTGTTAGCTTATTTTGTATTAAAAAATATATAAAATAATAAAAAATTGTAGCATTGTTTTACAAATTTATTATAAAATTATTACGCTTAAAATAAAAAAATAAGCTAGCTTTATTATTATTAAAAAAATCGGCTAAATTATAAAACTTAGCTAAAACTTTTTTAAATTTTAATTAAATTAAAAATAACTTTATTTTTTTAAGCTATATAAGTTTAAGCAGTTAAATAATTATTTAATAAAACTTTTAATTATAATAAGCTTTTATAAATTAAAAAGTTATTATTAATTTAAAATGTTTTAACTATAGTTTAAAATATTATTAATTAAAGCTTAAATTTAATATAATATTTTAATTTTTTAAAATTAATTAAAATAGTAAAATAAAACTGCTTTTAAATCTGTTATTTTTGTTAATAATAATATAAGTGCAACAAAATTTTTAAATAACTTTGCAGCTATTAATTAATTTATAAAAAATTTAATAAGCGCTATAAATAAAAAAAATGTTATTAATAGCATATTATAAAAAATAAGTATATAAAAAAGCTTTTTTTAATTTATAATAAAAAGCAAAAGTATAATTAACGCAATTATATTTAGTATATAAATCTAAATTAATATAAATTTAAATAAAAAGTTTTTTAAAAAATATAATATAAATATTGCAAAAAGTATAAAAACGTTATAAAATTAAAATATAAAGCTATTAATTAAATTTAAATTTAATATTTTTAAAAACTAAGCTTATTTATTTTTTTTTTAGCTATTATTTGTATAGCTTTTTAATAAAAACTTAAATTAAATATAATTAGCATTGTTATTATTTTTAAAACAGTATTTATTTAAGTTATAAATAGTTTAAATCTTTTAAATTTTTTATTTTTTAGCTTTTTAAAGTTGTAAGCAATTATAATTTATATGCTTTATTTAGTTATAATTAAAACATTTTATACTTTTTATAACTAACTTATAATTTTTATGCAAGTTGCTACTATTATAAGCACGTTTTATTAAAAAATAAAAGCTGTTATTATTTAATAAAGGTTTTTTTATAGCATAACGCTTATGCTTATTACTTATATTATTTTAATTAAAACTTTTTTAATTATTATTAATATAGTAGCTATTACGCTTTTTAATTATATTAACATATTTTTAGCTTTAGCAATAATAATTTTTTTTATTTAAATATTAGTATTATTAAAAGCTTTTATTTAGTTTAAAGTTAGTTTAAAATTTACACTGCTTAAAATTTTTTTAGTTTTAATTTTTTTTAATTAGTTTTATTATTTTTTAACGTTATATAGCTGCATTTATTATATTAATTTTTTTAATAAATAATAAGTTAAAATAACTAAATATTTTATTTTAAAGCATAATAAAAAGCTTTTAATAATATAGCATAGCTTTTTTAAAATTAGTTTGCTTGTTTTTCTAGTTTTTAATTTAAATAAAATAATAGTTAAAAGTTTTAAAGTTTTAATTAGGTAGCTGTTTAGCCGTTTTTAACTTGCTGCTAATATTAGTTTTTAAAAAAGCTAACTAGCAAATAAAAGTTTTAGTTTATATAAAAAATATATTTTAATTATATTTATATTAATATTAGTTTTTGCTGTTTAAGCTTTAAATAAAGCTACAATATTAGTTTTTATAAGCTTAATTTATTTTGCTATATATATACAAAATGCGTTTAAAATAACGTTAAAATTTGTATATTAAGCTAATAAATATAAAATTTAGCTTTTAAATTTATTTAACTTATTTGTTATAAATAAAATTTATTTTAAATCAAAAGTATTTAAATTTAAATAGCTTGCTTAAGTTTATATTGCTATTAAACTTATTATTATATTTATTTTAATAACGTTATAAATAAAATCTGCGTTTAGCTCGGTTTTAAAAATGCTTTTTTTAGCTAAAAAAATAAAAATAATAATAATAATAATAATATAAATAGCTTTAAATTAAAAAAGTTATTTTTAATATAATAATTAAAATTAAACTATTAATTAAGAAAAATAGTATAATAAAAAGTTTAATAAAAAGTGTTTAAATTATTAAGGTTTTTTAAATTTTTTAATTTTTTAATTTTTAAAACTTTTTTTTTCTTTTTTTTTATAATTGTTTTATATGCTTTTTTAAAACGCAGTTTATACAAATTTAATATAAACTGTTTTTTTTGCTTTAATTGTTTTTTTAGTTTGTTAAGTTTAGCAGTTAATTAAACATTTTGCTGTTAAAATAGTTAAATAAAAGCTTTTTTTAATTTTATTATATTAGTATTAAAAAAATTTAACAGCTTTTGGCTTTTGTTGTTATTTAAAAATGTTTTATTGTTATTTTATAAATAACTTGTATATAAAGGTTTTATAAAAAAAATAAAGTAAGCTGGTTGTTTTAAAGCTATAGTAGTTATATATTATAAGTAACTTTTAAATAAAAGTTTTAAAATTGTTATGTTTAAAAAGTCTTTTAAAGTTAAGTATAATATAATATATATTTTGTATAATAGGTTTTATATAAAACTAAAGCTTATAAAAGCAAAAAATAGTGTGCGGAGCACACCTGGATAAATTATAGTAATATAAATAAACAAAATCAAAGCTAACACATTTTGATTTATGGTTTAGTTGGTAGTGCACCTGAATTATAATATTGCTATTAAAGTAGCTTAAAAGTTTTTTTAAAAATTTAGCTTTATTAACTTTGCTTACTAGCATATTATATTATAACTTTATAATTGTTAAACGTTTTATATTAAACATAGCTTTTTAATAATTTTTATATATTATAACTTTAAAAAAAATTATATAATAACTTTTTTTAAACTTTAAAATTAAATTAAACAACTTAATAGTTTTATTAAAAATTTTTTTTTAGTTAGCTTTTTTAATTATAATGCTAAAAAAAGTATAATAATTAAAAAATTTAAAAAAAGTAAAATATAAAACAAAAATTGTTTTAATATATAAGTAATTAGTTTTTATAAACAAATTTAGTTTTAAATTTTTATTTTTATTAATGTTGTTTTTAGCTTTTGCTTTTTTAACTAAATTAATTAATATATACACTTTTTAATTTTTATAAAAATTAATAAAAAGCTGTTAAACAGTTTTTAAATAAATTTAATAAATAATTTTAGTAATTAAAGCTTTAAACTTTTTGTTAATAGTTTTTAAAAAAGTAGTGTTTTTATTAAATATAATGTTTTTAATTACAATAATTTTGTTAGTTTTTAATAACTAAATTTAATAAGTAATAAATAATTAATATTTAACAAAATAGTTAATTTAAGCTTTTAAATTAAGTTTTTTTTGTTTATTTATTTTTTGTTATGCGTTTAATATTATTATAAAAGCTTTGTATTTATAAATTTTAAAATAAAATAATATAAGTATTTTGCTTTTTTTTATAATGCTGTTTTATATTTAAAAGTAGTTATAAAACTTTTTATATAAAGTTTTTTAGTTATATAAATATTTAGGCGTTTAATTATATAAATAAATAACAGCTTTAATAATTTTTATTTATAAATAAGTTAGTAGCTTTAATTTATTTTTTATAAATTTTGCTTTATTTTTAATAACATTTTTTAATTTTTTGGCGCTTTTATTAAATGCTTAAGTATTAAAAAAAAACATTTTAAAAATAATTTTTTTAATAACTTAAAAATGTTAAACAAGTTTTAAAGTGCTATTTATATTTATAATTATTTTATTATTATATTTAATAGTTAACATTTTAGTTTTATAATAATTTTTTAAATACTTAATTAAATAACTAAATGCAATTTTAATTAATAAATATGTTTAATTATATAAGTAATAATTAAAAATAAAGCTAAAAAAGCAGTTTGTTATAAGCATTATATACTATTTTGCACTTTTATTTTTTTTAAAATTTTTAAAGTTATAAAAATTAATAGCTAAGTATGTTTTAGCTATTATTAGCTTTTTTTTTTAAATAATTTGTTAATTTAGCGCTTAATTTTAAATATATTATACGCGTTATATTAAGCAGTTTTAATTTTATTACTATTATTAAAAGCTTAGCGTATTTTTATTTTTTAAAATAAAGCTACTAAATGTTATAATGCTTTAAGTTTTAAATGTTTTATTTTAAAATGCTATTAAAATAAATCTTTTTATAAAAATAGTTTTTTTATATATAAGTTAAGCTTATTATACTTTATATAAAAAGCAGTTTTTTTAAATAACAAAAAAAAAAATTTTTATTATAAACTAATTAAATTAGTTTTATAAACAGCAAAATATTAAACTATTTTTTTGTTAAAAAAAGTTAATAAATAGTTTGTTATCTTATTAATACTTTAATTTATTAAATATATATAAAAATATTAAGTTAATAGCTATATTTAAACAATAAGCTACGTTATAAAGTTAATAAACTTTTAAATCTTTTAGTTTTTAAACTTAAATATTAACTTTTTTAAAGCTTTTAATAAAAATAACTTTATTTTTTGCGTATACTGCATTATAAAAATTAGCTTTTTTAAAATTTAAAAACCTGCTAATTTTATTAAATATATATATAATTGTTTTTAAATTAAAAATAGCTAAATTTTTTAATTTATAAATTGTTTTTGTTTTATTGTTTGCTATAAAAGCTGTTTAAACAAGTTTTTTTAATAATTAATTTATTTTAATTTTTAACTTACTTTGCTTTGCTTTTTTTTTTTTTAAATTTGTTTAATTTTTTTAATTAGCTTTAAGTTTAACTTTAAAAGCTTTTAAACTATTTTTTAAACAGTTTAATTTAATATAAACTTTTTAAAAGCATGTTTTAAAAAAGCATACTAATATTTTTTTAACATATAAGTTTAAGTGCAAAGTTTATACTTTATATTATTTATATTTATGTTTGTACAAAGTTTTTTGTTTATAAAACTTAATGTTTATTTTTGCAATTTTTTTTTTTAAAAAGCATATGTTTTACTTTTTTTTGCTGCTTTAAGCTAACTATTTAAGTTTTCAATTTTAATAAAATTGCTAATTTTTTTAATGTTGTTATATATATAAAAGTTTTTTTTATATAATTTTTTTTTAGTTAGCTTATTTTAAACAAATAATTAAATGCTTGCTTTATTTTTAAAGTTTGCTACAACTTTTATATAGTTTAAAGTTTTTTTTTTTAATTTTTAGCTTATTAATTTGTTTAAACGCTATAACTTATTTTAAATAGCTAGTTTTTAAAGCTTTTTTTAAGTTTGTAACAATATTATAAAACTTTATAAAATTAATAGCTTTATGCTTTATTATAATAGCTAGCTTTTTTTTTTATTTTGTTGCTTAAGTTTTTAGATTTTTTAATAATTTTTTAATATTATTGTTAATAAAAAATTTATAGTTTAACTATGCTTAATATATAAAGCTATTTTTAAAATATGTTTTAATAATATATAGCTTTTTATATTAACTATTTAACATGTTTATAAGTTTAAATAAAATGTTTTTATAGTTTTAAAACACTGTTTTAAATATTTAGTTTTTTAATTAGTTAATTAACTTAATTAAGTTTATATATTTGCGTATTTAAGCGTTGTAATTATTTAAATCTGTATTATAAACGTTTTTTTTAACAGCTGTTATTTTAGTTATACTTTATAAAAGTTTTAAGTTTATTGTTTTATAGTTTATAATTAAAAAAGATTTTGTAGCTAATGCTAGCATTATTATTGCTTTTAAATAATTTTTAATTTTAAGCATAATTAGTTGCTTTAGCTATAATATTCTTATTTTAATATCCAATATAATATAATTTTATAGATTTAAACCAACTGCTTTACTTTTAAGCTTTTTATTTCAAAAGTAAAAATTGTTTACGTTTTTAAACGCGATTTTAACGTTTTAATTAGTCGGTTTTTGCATATTAATCGCTTAATTAAGCTAGTAGCTATTTAATTAATAGTTTAATGTAGCAATAAAACTTTTAATTGTTAAATATAAGCAACAGCATATAATTAGGTTAAATGTATTGTTTTATTTATTGATTATAATATAGGTTTCATGTAGTAATAATTGCTTTTGTAAGCAGAATTGTATAAGGGCTCCTGTTATCCTAACATAGGTCCGTTATTAAATTCCCCTTTAGTTAATATACCGAATAAAATCATATCCCTTATATTTAACACTTACTACTGAGGTTTATATTAATATAGCTTTAAAGGATTTAGGGCTATTTGCTTTTAAGCAGCTTAAACTTTTAAGCAAAGCTGTTAAATTAAAAAATAAATTAATAAATGTTGCTATTTTTACTAAGCTTAAAAAAAAAAATTTTAGTTTTTTATAAGCTAAAGCAGCTTAATTTAAATTGTAATAAGCTGTTTTTAAAGTTTAAATTAATTTAGCAAGTTTATTAAATAAACGCTTAACAAAGCAAAATTAAGTTTTAACAAATTTTTTAGCGTTTTCTTTTAGTAAAAACATTATATAGCGCATACAGCTTCGCTTAATATAAAAAGTAATAAAGTTTTTTTTTAATTTGTTAGCTAATTTTTTAAGCTAGTTATTAAAAAGGTTTTTGTTGCTTATAAACTTATTTAGGTTTGCTTTTTAAGTTTTCGCTTTTTTTTTATAATTTTTGCTAGCTATATTAATTAAGTAGCTAATAAGTTTAAACACTTTTTATATAGCTATATTTATAAATTTAAAGCTAATGCTATTAAAAGCGCTGCTTTAATACTTTTACGCTGTTGTTTACTTAGTAAAAGCGTGTTAGCTTAATGCTAAATTTAAGCTTACAACTGCTTAATTAGCTAATAAAAACGCTAAATTTTGTTTTAGTTGTTTTTAGCTATAGTTTTTAGCATAAGTATTACTTGGTTTTTTTTAGGTTCGGAAGCGTTTAAAAAAGCTTTTGTTTTTTATTCTTTTTTTTTTTTTTTCGATTAATTAAATTAGTATGTTAATAGTTAAATTTTTTAATAGCATACTTTTTAACGCTATATATAATTGCAGTTTTATAAATCTTTTTAAGTTTATAATAAGCATTAAAAAAGTTTTTTAAAGTAATATATAATTATATTAAATAGTTATACTTGTTTTTTAATAATTGCGTGCTAATTAAAACAAAAAAGTAATATTTTTATGTTTTGCTTATTATAACAAAAAATAAAGTTTTATATTTAATAAACGCTTAATAGCAAAAATAAAAAAGCTTAAAATAATGTTATAATTGTATAAAATGCTTTATAACATTATATTAATATTATAAACTAAGATTTTAAGCTAAAAAAAAAGAAAAAAAAAAGGATAGCAAAGCTTGCGATCTTTTAAAATTGAATATAATACAATTACTACTTTATAAGTTGTAGTCCGTACGTTTTTTATTAATATAACAGCCTAGTAGTAATTTATGCGTTATATTTAATATAGCAATAAAACTTTTAGTTATTAAATATAAGCAATAGCATATAATTAAGTTAAATATGTTGTATTAATTAATTTTTTAATGTAAGTTTTATATAGTAATAACTGTGTTTGTAGACAGAATTGTATAAGGGCCCTTGTTATCTTAATATAGGTCCGCCATTAAATACTGTTAAATTTTAGTGTATTGCAATTACGCCACTTGTTATTATGTAGCTCTATTTTCTATTTTAGCCTAAATTTACAGTAATTTATATGTGCGCTAAAACTAGCTCTAATACTTAGTTATTAGCATAATTAGTAGCTTAAATAATAATAATTTTTTTATTTATGTTTTATAAGCTTACATTTTTTATTTTATTATTTAGTATAATTTAATATATTTTTATAAAAAACGTTATTATAATAGCGTTGCTTATAAAAAATAAATAATATATAAATAATAAACATTAAACTTATTTATATAAAGCGCGCGTATTATATTATAATATATTAAATAAAAGCTTATTAATATTTAAATATTAGCTTGTTATTATATAACTATAAGTTTGTTAAGCTTTTATATTTACGTTTATAAACTATATAATTTTTTATAAAAAGCTTATAAATTTAAAAGCTTTTTAGTTTTAATAACATTTTTGTTATAAATATTTAAAATTGCTATATATTTATTTTATAAGTGCATAAAATGCTTTTATGCTAACAAATTTATAATTATTAATAATTAGCGCTTTTTTTTTTATAAATACTAATTTTTATATATATACGTATATATAGTTTATTATAAATGTTATATTATATAATAAACTAATTATAACTATTATACGCTTTTTTTTTAGTTATAATTATTAGTTTTGCTGCTTTTTTTTTTAATAAATATTTATTAAATAAGCTTATAATATACTGCTAATATAAGTATTAACTTTTTGTTATTAATGTTGTTATTATTTTTAAATAATAATAATAAAAAAATTTTTGCGCGTTTATTAAGCTGCAGCTAGCTTATTATAGTTAAGCTTTTTTTTTGCTGCTTTTAAGCTTTTAATAAATAAGCTATATATAAATAAAAAAAGTTTATTGCTAAATAAATATAAATAACGCTTTTATTACTTTTATATAAAAAGTTTGCGTTATTATTATTATTATTTTTAATATAGCTAGCTTTTTGTTAAACATTTTTAACATTTTTATTATTGCTTTTAAACAAATAATTATTATATTGTTAATTTTGCTACTAGTTTTGCTTTTTGTTACAGCTAAAGCTTTTACTGTTACGTTTGTTACTTTTTTTTTGTTTGCTTATTTTAGCAGCGCTTTGTGCGCTTGTTGTAGCAGCAAACTAGCTTTTTTAAAAGTTTTTAAAAAAACGTTTTGTTTTTGCTATATAAAAAGCGCTTTTTAAAGCTGCTTTTTAAAAGCCTGCAAAAAAATTGCTAATAATAGCTTATATTATTTGCATTATACTTTTAAGCATACTTATTTTTTTATATAAGTTTATTTTTTTTTTGTTAAACTTATTAATATATTAATATATAATAGTTTAACAAATGCTTATAAAACAGTTTACGCTTTATAAATTACTTTTAAAAATAATAATGTTAACATATTATAAATAACTAATTTTTAATATATTATTTATATACTTTTTTAGCTTGTTAAAAAGTTTAAAAACAAAAACAAAAATAAATAAGCTTAAGCTATTTTAATAATAAAATTGTTTGCTTTTTAAAATGTTAGTTTAATTTATATTTAAATTGCTTTTAAGCAATAAATATTATTTTGTTTTATTTTCAATTTTTTTATTTTTGTTTTATAAGCTTATAACTATAAGCTATATATATATTTAATTTAGCTATTTAGCTAATTTTATATTAATAATTAAATTTTTAAGCTTTTTTAATATAATTAATAAGCTTAATTAAATAATTATTTTTTAAATAAGTATTATTAACTTAAGCTAATTTAAAAAAGTTTTTTATTTTTAAGTTAGCAACGTTTTAATTAAGCTATTTATAATTATATTATTAATAAATATATAAATTATTTATATAATTTTTATTTTTATTTTTTAACGCAGCTAATAATTATAAATGTTTATATAACAAAGCTTTATATAAAGTATAGCTAGCTTTTTTATAACAAAATTAATAATTTATTAATTATTATATTAAATTTTAATATACTAGTTATATAATTTTATTTTTAGCTTATTAATAAGCTTATTAATATATATTGCTTTTTTAACTGCTTATACTAAAGCAAAAAGCTTAGCTTTAATAATTAAAATAATTATTATGTTTTATTTATTAGTTTGTTATCTAATTATTTTTTTAAAAAGCTTTATAATATAAGTTTAAAAGCTTTTTTTATTTAAAATATTATTAGCAAAAAAAGTATTACTTATTATTATAAAGTTGTTTTTATTTTTAAATTATAATATTAAATGCTAACTAAATAATAAATAAATAAAAAGTTTATTAGCTGCTTTATAATATTTAAAAAAAAAGTTATAATTAAATTAAACTAATTAAAAAGCAGCAAACGTTATATTTAAACAAATAATTATTATAACATATAAAATTAATTTAGTTTTTTATTAATAACGCTTAATACTATAACATAATATGCTTTTTTTATATAAAAAAAGCTTTTTAATTTTTATTAAAATGTTTATATAAATAATAAAAATATTATTTTAAAGCTTAGCTATTTTTTTAATATAAAAAGCTTAAAATAGCTAAATTAGCTTTTTTTTTTTAGTTATAAATTATTTTTATTTTTAAAAACTATTATAAATTGTTTTTTTTTATTAAATTATAACAAGCTTTTAAAATAGCAATTGTTTTATTAGCTATTAGCTAGCTTAATTTTTTATATGCAATAATTATATTGTTAACATATATAAAAAAAATATGCTACTATATAAAAAATAATAAAGTTTGTAAAATATTAATTAAAAACTTATTTTTTTAATAATTTAATAATTTTTTTTTGTTATAACAAAAAAAATTTTTATAATTTATATAAAGCTTGCAAAAGCTTTATAATAATATTTAGTTTTTAGTAATTTAAAAATATATATATATAAATTTTTTTATTTAATTTAGCGTTAATAAATATGTTTATAACATTATATTATTTAAATTTTAAATTAAATTTAGTAGCTATAGCAATTAACGTTTTAAAAAATCTTTTTGCTAAAATGTTAACATAAATATTTTTTTTTTTGTTATTTAGCTGCTAATCTTTTTAAACTATTAAACAAGCTTTACATTTTTTATAATAGCTATGCTTATTAAATTTATATATATATATTTATATATAGTTTAAAGTTAACTTATTAATAGCTAAGCTTTTTAACATTTTTTTTTAAATATATATTTTTTTATAGCTTTATAAATAAGCTTGTTTAGCTTTTTAAAAGTAATTTTTTAATAAGTATATATCTAGTTTTTTATACTATTTTAATAATAGTAAAAAACTTTTTTTATAAATTTTTTTTTTTTAATTAAAAACTTTTTTTAAATAAGCTTTTAAATAGTTGTTAACTAGTTTTAAAGCTTTTTTTATTATATTTGCATTTTTATTAATATTTACTATTTATAATAGTATACGCTAATAAGCTTTTTTAAAAACTTTTTTTTTTATAATGCTTTATTTTATTATAGTTTTTATTTAATATAAAGCTTTTTATAATATTAATTAGTTATAATAAATTATTTAATATATAATAAGCTTTTTTAAAAGCTTTTTTTTTTAATAATAAAGCTTTTAATAGTTTTTAATACCTATAATTAATTGTTATAATATTTAAATAAGCTTTTTATTATTTTAAATAGCTTTGTTTTAATAATTAATTTTTTGTTTATTAGCTTAAAGTTTTATAACTTAGTTGTATTAAAATATATAGCTTAGCTATTAATAATAAGCTTAAATAAATTTAAATTAATAAAAGCTTTTTTTTTTAAACTAATTAAATTAAGCGTTAGCTATAAACTTAACTTTTTAAGCTAAATTATTATTAAAACTAATAATATAGTTTTAAATAATTTTAATAATATTAATAAGATTAACTTAAATTTAAAATTTATATATAAATAATTTTTTTTTTTTTGCTTTTTTAGCTAATTTTTTATAAGCTTGTTTTTATTTAACTTTTTAGCTTTTATATTTTTTAGCTTTTTTTGTTCGCTTTTTTTAACTATAATAATAAGCTTGTTATTTTTTTGTTTATTTATAACGTTTTTTTTTATTTATAAAGCATTTTAATAGCTAATATTATTAAACATTTTTTTAAAAGCTTTTTAGCTTATTTTAAAAAAATTGTTATAAAATTTGTTTTTATTAAATATTATATTTTTAATAATAATTACTTTATTTTTTTAAAAAAGCTAAATTTAGTAAGTATTAATAAATTAATAGCTTATTAAATACTTTATTTAAGCTTTAAAATTAAGCTTTTAGCGCTTTTTTTTTTTTTTAATTTAGTTTTAATAATTATAATAAACGCTATATATTTATATATTTTTAAATAAAAAATATTAAATGTTTATTTATAGCTCATTATGCTTTATAAATTATTAAAATAAAAATAAAATTTTTTATAAAAAGCTTGCTAATAATTAACTTTTTTAAACGTTTAATTATATAAATATATAACTATTTACACTATTTTTAGTTATAAAAAAAAAAAAGCTTATATTTATTATACATTAAGCTTGCTTAATATTTAATAATATGTTTTAACTTTTTTGCTTTTTTATTAAAATTTTAAATTTAATTTTATACATTTTTTAAATAGCTTTAACTAATTATATTATTTTTTTTTATTGCTAATAAGCTTATTATTATATTTAATAACTTTTATTTTAGTTTTATAATAAAAATTAAAGTAGCATATATAATATTTAAAAGCTTTTTATAAAATATTAGCATGTTTATTGCTTAAATAATAATTTTAAATATATTTAAAATATTAATTAATAATTAATATTATTTTTTAAAGCTTTTTATTTTTTTTAAAAAGCTTATTAAACTTATAAAAGTTTATAACAAATTAAATATTTGTTTTAATAACTTTAGTATAAGCATTTTACGCTATTTTATAATACGTTTTTAATTTGTTATATATTATATATTTAATAATTTTAATTTTATTATTTAGTTATAAAATAATTGTTACTTTTTTTATATAAGCTAATAGTTGTTTTAAAAGTTTTAGCTTTATATGCTTTAGCTATTAATATTATTTATAAAAGCTAGCTTTTAATTTAAAACGCTTAATATAAAAGTTTAATAAATTTTTTTATATATAAAAAGCTTATGTTATTAATTAAGTTAGCAAGCTTTTTATTATATATTGCTTATATATTTAAATTAAAAAATATAATAGCTTTTTTTATTAATGCTTAAAAAAATTAGATTTTAGCTTATTTTTTTAATATATTTTTAAGCAATTTAACTATTATAAAAATATTAAATTAATAACTATATTTAAACAAAATATAACGTTATATAACTTATATATTTTTATTTTTTTTAAACTTTTTATTTTAAAGTTAATTTTTTTATAGCTATATATTTAAAACATATTATTATTAACTAATATTATATTATTTAAATAAAAGTTTTTTAAATTAAAAAAATAACAAGCTTAATTAAAAATATAAATATTTAATTTTAAGTTTATTATAACGCAGTTTTATAATATATATAATTTAGCAAGCTTTTTTTTTATATAAAAAAAGCTTGCTATTTATATTATAAATAGTTTTATTATTTAATTTTTTTAATAAAAATAAACTAGTAAATTAAATTTAACTTGCTTTTTTTTTTATTAATTTTACGCTTTTTTTACTGCTTGCTAAACGCTTTTTTTGTTAGCTATTTTAAAATTAGCAATTTTTTTAATAGTTTTATTTATTTTTTAATTTAGTAGTTAAAGCTTTAAAAATATAAACTAGCAGCTTGTTATTAAATAATATTTATAGCATACAATATAGTTTGCTATATTAAAGTTTTTTTTTTAGCGTTTATATAAATATTTGTTTTAAAGCGCTTAATAAAAATGTTTTTAAAGCTTTTTTTGCTTTTTTAATTATTTTTTTAGCAATTAATATTTTAGCGTTTAATAACTTTTTTTTTTTTATAAGTTTAGCAAAAATAATTTTTTTTTTAGTTATTAAGCTGCTTATTAGTTTTTTTTGCTGTTTTTACTAATTTAAAAGTATTAAAAAAACTTTTTTTTATAAATTTTTTAATTATTTATAACATATTTAGTATTATAGCTTTTTAATAAAACTTTATTGTTATAATATATAAAAATAAAATATTTTTAATAATAATAATACTATAAATATTTTTAAATAATATAGTTTATATTAAATAAATATTTTATAAAGCTTTTTTTAAGTTTATAACAAGCTTAAACAAATTTATTATTTTTTTTTTTTTTAAATAAGCTTTAATAACTTTATTTAGCTAATTATTTACTTATTTAATAAAATTTTTAATAGGTTTTTTAATAACAGCGTTAATAAAAGCTTTATATTTATGCTTATGCTTAAATTAAAACATTTTTTAAAAAGCTATACTAAGCTTTTTAAAGTTATTATATTACTAATTAATAATTTGTTTAGCTTTTATATAACGTTACTTACAAATTAGTAACGCATTATAAGTTAATAACATATTTTTTATTAACTTTTTATTTTTTTATTTTATTTATATATTATTTTATAACAATATAATAATTTAAAAATCTAAAAAAGCTAATTTGTAGCTAGCAATTTAAGCTAAAAAACGCAACTTTAAACTTTTTTTTTATAAGCTTGTTTATATTTATAACGTTTTTAATTGTATATTAAAGCAAAAAATTAATAGCAACGTGCTTTACTACGTTATAAACGTTATAAAACAAAATTTAATAATGTTTAAAAAAAAAATTATTGTTAAACGTATTTTTAAGCTAAATATGCAAGCGTTTTTGTTTTAGCTTTATTATGTTTAAAAAATAGCTAATATTTTTTAACGCGAACATAACGCGTTAAAAATTAGCGTTAATTAAGCTTTAAACTTTATATAATAATAACTTAACTTTTAAACGCGTTATAACTGCTAAATTAATTATTAGCAAGCTTTTAATAAAGATTTTGCAAGTTATTATAAATAGTTTAGCTTTATAAAACGTATAATTAATAAATATAGTATATAAATTAAAAATATTTACAATTTTAATAAAATAAAGTTTTTAATAAACAAAATAATTATTAAAATAATTGTTATAAGCTTTAAAAAACGTAAACGCTTTTAATAAGCTAAGCTTAAAAGTAAAAAATAAGTTATTATAAACTAAGCTATTAATTTTTAAAGTTAAACAATGCTGCTATATATTATTTTTTTAAGCAAAGTTTATTTTGCGTTTTAATATTATAATATTATTTTATTGCTAAACTAAGTTATAAACTTTTTAAATAATAGCTAAACTAATAATAATATAAACGTTAGCTAAACAAAATATTTTAATAATTATATTTAAAGCCGATTTAAAAATAGTTATCGCTTTTTAATTTTAAATAATTATAAAAGCTATTATTTAATATAATTTAAAAAATATTGTTAGTTTAACAATATTATTATGTTTTATATGCTTGTTTATTTGTTATATAAGCTTTAGCTTTTTAATTTAGTTTTTTTTAATGTTTTAAAACAACGTTATAATAAACATATTAAAAGTTTAATATAACGCTATTAAACTTATATTAAAAAGCAGAACTTTTTTGCAAGCTTTGCGTATGCATTTATATATGCATTTATTAAATAAAACATTTAATTAAGTTTTAAAGCAGCTAAAATTATGCTTTTAAATGCAAATAAAGTTATATTTGCATTAAATATTTAAAAAATAAATAAAACATTTTTTTTAAACTTTAAACTATTATTTTAATTTTAAATTTTAAAAACGTTTATTATTATATTAAAAATTAAACAGTAATTAACTTTTATTAAAACTAAAGTTAAAAATTATTTTTTAAGCTTGTTAACTAAAATTTTAGATTTTATTAATTTAATTACAAAAGTTACGCAGAAATTAATGCATAAAAATGTTTTTTTGCAGCAAAAAAATAAAAAGCTTTATAAAACTAATTATATTTTAAGCAAGCGTTATAAAATTAAAAACAAACAACTATAAAATAAAAAATTTTTTATTATAGCTAACATTTAAGTTTTATAAAAATTTAAAAACAATAAAGTAATTAAATCGGGTAATAAAGCTAAAAATAGTTGTTTAACAAAAAAAGTATAAACAAGTTAACAACGCTATAATATTTATAGTAAGCTTAAACATAATACGCAAACTTATTAAATAAAAATAAAAACATTTAATAAAAAAAATTATAATTAATTTAATTAATTTGTATATGTTGTAGTCGAGTTATTTAAGTTGGCGCATAAAAAGTGCTAAAAAATGTGTTATTAACTTATAGTGCGTTATTAATTTGTAAATAACATTAAGTTAATTAATAATTAAAATATATTATTTTTTATATTTATTTAATAAGCTTAATAATTATAGTGCTTATAAAAAATATTATAATATTATTAAGCTGTTAAAAATTAAGTTTTAGCTGCTGCTATAAAATTTGCAAAAATAATTATAATACGCTTAATATTTAATAAAAAAAATAAAAAATTAGCAATTTTTAGCAAGCTTAGTTTTATAAGCTATAAAGCTTGGTTTTTTTTTTAAAAACTACATATTTTTATAAATCTTTATTATGCGCATTATTTATAAAATTTTTTTTTTATAAATAAAAGTTGTTAAAAAAGTTAAAAGTAATTAAATTTAATTTTAATATTATAATAATTTTGTTGTTTTGTTATTAAAAACTTAGTTTTTTAATAAAAATAAAAATAATAAAACTTTTAATTATTAAATTTTAATATATTATAATTACGCTAACGCATTTTCCACTTGAACGGGTTACCCAATTGACCGGATCACCCCGAAATACATACAAAAAACGTCCGTGCGCTTTTAAATAAATCAACCAATTTTGATCGTACGGACTAATAATTAATATTTTTGAAATCCTTATTAAATAACAAATCCAAATCTATTTTCTTTAATTTTATAGCTATTTTATTTGGCGAGTTAAGTGTAAATTTGGACCCACTTTTCTGTTTTTAAAGCTATACGCCTTAATCAAATAGCTAAAAAATAAACAAAAATACCTTTAAATTCCTTATTAAATAAGGATTCCAAAAACATTAATTATTAGTCTGTACGATCAAAATTGGTTGATTTATTTAAAAGCGCACGGACGTTTTTTGTATGTATTTCGGGGTGATCCGGTCAATTGGGTGACCCGTTCAAGTGGGAGATGCGTTATTTGTTGTTATATAACTTTATTTTTTATTTTAGCCTAAATTTATAGTAGTTTATATATACGCTAAAACTAGCTTTAATATTTAGTTATTAGCGCAACTAGTAGCTTAGGTAATAGTGATCTTTTTATTTATGCCTTATAGGCTTGCATTTCCCACTTTATTACTTAGTATAATCCAACAGATACTCCTATGTCAATATACCGAATAAGCTTATATCCCTTATATCTGACAGGTACGTCCTCAGACTGGTACGGCGCCAATGACCGTACTGGTCCAAATCTCGTACTAGTCCGTAGCGCGAGCACGGGTACCTACATAGGTGGTGAGCTTGACCGGCTTTCTGGCTACAGGGGTTCTGGACCAGGGTCCTGTACCTTAAATGTCACCCGTGGTGCATCTGCCGCGATCGACTGCCCGTTAGCCCCGACTAGCGTGACGTCGAACGTGCATACCCGTAGAAGGGATTCGCACTGTTGCTTAAGTTCTGCTAGGTCGTGGCCTGGGACCTGGCAGTAACGAAGTTCCAAGGTCTCCAAACCGGGCAAGCTCGACGTTTGCAACGAAAATACTGTCTCGTGCTGGTGTTCAGGCATTTCCAGTGACAGGTGTTTTAGCTTAGGGAATGAAGCTAAGAAGACCAACAGGCATTGAGGATCGATCGTCCTCAACGAAGCGATAACAAGAGTTGACACACATGGCAAGCATGTCCATTTTACTGTGCTGCTGAGATTGCCGCTGATCTGAAGCACCGAACAGCCACCTGAACTAGCCAAGGCTTGCAGCACGCTATCCACAGTGGCGTCAACCGGATCGTTCATGTGTGGCTCGAGCCAGATGCTCTTCCTAAGTCGGATATACCTGGGGTGATTTTTACGGCTCCATATTCGGACGTGCTCGATGGTAATATGGTTTAGTCGGGGCAACTTTAGGAGAAGGGATTCAAGGTCTACCACTCTCAAGCGCTGTTGCGACAACCAAAAAATCTTGTAAGCGCGATAGGCCCTGTCAGCCGCGGGGCTGCACTGCCGCCCTCTGCCTTCCCCGCCAAACAATAGTGGGTGGGTTTGCCATCGGCTCCGTCCACATTTCGGCCAGGCTGCGTAGTATATATTTAGACTCGTCACATTCTGTGCTATGCTACTATTATCAGCAAGTAAAGCCTCCAAGTCGTTTATGCAATCCGCCGTGTAGGGCATTCCGAGATAACGGGCCAAACGGGGGGTCGTTGCTCTGGCCAGCCATGGAGTAGTTAAACACAGATTGCGCAAGCAACTTAGCGGTAATAAAACAGCAATCGCGAGCACTAGCTCGACCGGCAGTCGATCCATAATCCCCGCTCGCTAGAGGACGGACTGCACCAGGCGGGGCGGCCAGGCCCCGCCCGCGAAAGTACAGGTCACCAGAATGATAAGGGGTAGCGCAGCGCTAGTAGATCCTCTTAACCTAAAGCAGTTACAATGTAGTCTCCCATACTATTTATATGGGCAACTACATAATTGATGTTTTGCCCCGTGGAAGTGAAGCAATTTTTTCAGGTTGACCTAACTTCCCACGATCTGGTTTGGTGTTGAAACTCCGGTAGCAAAACATCAATTATGTAGTTGCCCGTATAAATAGTATGGGAGACTACATTGTAACTGCTTTAGGTTAAGAGGATCTACTAGCGCCGCGCTACCCCTTATCGTCCTGGTGACCTGTAGCTAGCGCATCCGCGCTAGGCCGCTTACGCGATAACGTTGGCCGGTGTCGGCACCACAAACTTTTCCTATGACTGCCCTCGACTGATCGACCAACTTCAATTCCTCAACAAACTTTTCGACCTTGATAACTCCCGCCCTTGATCTCGAGCGTTTCAATTCCTCAACATCATCGGCGTTGATTACTCACGCCCTTGATCTCGAACGCCAATTGGTACAATTACGCGCCATATGCTCCATTGGTCTCATCGATCCCATTGATTTCATCAGCCTTGAAAACGCATCGAACGCAACGAACGCCACTCACAAATATTTCAACATGGCCGAGAAAAAGGCGGACGCCCCGGCAGCTGGCATGCTCTGGGGGGGCAGGTTCACAGGTTTGAATGTCTCGGGAAACAAGCTTCGGATGCAGTATACTGACCTCACGGTGCGCAGGTGCGATTGATCCTCTCATGCATAAGTACAATGCCTCCATCCAGTACGACAAGGCTCTTTACAAAGAAGATATCCTTGGATCGATTGCTTTTGCCAGGGCCAACTCAAAGGTTGGCGTCATCAGCGAAGACGAATTTCAGGCGATCGAGCGTGGTTTGCTCCAAGTGATGGAAGAATGGAAGCAGGGAACTTTCGCTATCATGCCGAATGACGAAGATGTGAGAGGCCACTCAGTTCTACTCAACTTCTCGAGGCTAACACAATGGACCAGATTCATACGGCAAACGAACGTCGCTTAGGAGAGGTCATCGGCAAGGACATCGCGGGTAAGCTGCACACAGGTCGCAGCCGCAATGAGCAAGTTGTCTGTGATATGCGCATGTGGTTACGCGATCGGATCCGCGAAATCGACAGCCAACTTGTTGCATTCCTCAAGGTCATTGTCACACGTGCCGAGTCTGATGAAATGTAAGCCTAGCCCCACCTCTGGCCAAAAGCGGCCCCCTGCTGACTAACAACCTCAGCGACTACATCATGCCTGGATACACCCATCTCCAGCGTGCTCAGCCAGTTCGGTGGTCTCAATGGCTGATGTCACATGCCGCTGCGTTCAAGCAGGATCTCGAGCGGCTGCGCCAAGTTTTCGAAAGGGTCAATCTAAGTCCACTTGGTTGTGGTGCTTTGGCCGGCAATCCATTTCGAATCGATCGAAACTTAATAGCTGACGAGCTTGGTTTTAGCGGAATAACCTTGAACTCCATGAATACTTCGGCCGACCGCGATTTCCTAATCGACTTCCTGGTCTGGAACTCGATTTTCACCAACCACGTCAGCAGGTGGGCTGAGGACCTCATCATATATTCGACCTCTGAGTTCGGTTTCGTGCGGCTGGCCGACGCCTATTCTACGGGTAGCTCTTTAATGCCCAATAAATTCAACGGGGACTCGTTAGAGCTTCTGCGCGGCAAGTCAGGGCGTGCTTTCGGTCAAATGGCTGGGTTAATGATGGTGAGTCCTCATTAACATCTCAGCCAGTTGCCTTGGCTTTGAGGGTGACCAGGAGCGTATCGAGAGTAGCTACTAACCATTCACTTGGAAGAATCTGAAAAGCTTGCCATCTTGCTATAATAAAGATCTCCAGGAAGGGTGGGAGCCTATGCTGGATTCGGTTCAGACTGTGTCGGATAGTCTAGGCATAGCCAATGGGGTCATTGCTACCTTGAAGGTGCGGCCAGAGCGGATGGAGGCTGCTCTGGACAAAACGATGCTAGCCACTGATGTCGCAGAGTGGTTGGTGAGGAAGGGATGTCCGTTCAGAGAGGCTCACCACATCTCTGGACGCGTCGTTGCACAGTCTGAAAAGCTGGAAGTTTCGATGGACAAGCTGACCCTTGAGCAACTGCAAGCCATTGATTCTCGGTTCACAGCAGACATTGCGGAGGCATTCGAATATGAAACGAGTGTCGAGGCGAAAACGGCTAAAGGCGGTACCAGTCGATCAAGCGTGCTGGAGCAGATCCAGGTACTCAGGGCTATGTTAGATTAGGGGTTTGATAGCCTGGTGCAGGATGCGGCCGGAGCAAGGGAATCTGGGACGGACATCACGAATGGCACGCTTCATTCTGTGGAAAAAGATATGATTCAAGAGCGACGCTCTTGAATGAACCAAAAAGTTCCAAAAATGACACAATGTCATTAGAGAAACTCGAACAGGACAACCGCCGGGCGAGCCGGACATGAGAGGAGTCGTTGTCGATCGATAAACGTTTGGTCTTAAAGGCATCTTCCTATGAATGGTTGAGTTCTTGAGAATCGGCAGTCAAGACGCCGACTTGCTGCTAATAGGAATACGCAAAGAATGTTTGTCCAAACAAGCCATTGCATTGTGCCTGTGTGCTCGTTTCGTGAAGTTCCTTTAAACTTGTTACACACTCTAAATCAGCAGCGTCTGCTTGTTAAAGCATCCTTCGTCCTTTTTCTTTTCGTATTTTATCTTGCTGCTCAGGATGGGTTTAATATGGCCTTAATCAGCCGTTGCATTTGGGCTTCGTCCGCGGATGTGAGATTCTCGACCCGGACCGGAGGCAAGGCTGGGCTGGGAGCCGGCGCCCGAATGCCCGAATCGTACCTACAATTATACAAATGGATTTGTATAATTGTATTGGAATTACACGAGTACTACGAGTTGGTAGTCGTATATATCTAGTATGTACTAGTAGTTGTATTTACGTGGTGGGGTGACTCGGCCGGACCGGAGGGGGAGGGGCCAGGAACGGGAACAGGAACCAGGGGTGGCTAAAACGGACAACAAGCTAAAGAATCTTGTTCCGTAATTGTAGGACTCAGAGGAAGGAAAGTTAGTTATGTATTATTTATGAAGCTACGGGCTAGGAGCTATACTAGCTAGATATGTGTGTGGAGAATCCATGTGACCTTATATACGGCCACACTTTCCACCTTACAAGTACTAGCGAGAGGAATCTTTTAATAATAACAGGGTATTAAAAAAAAAGGAATAACCGATCTATTTGCAATGTTTTTTACACGAAAAAAAACACCTATGAATTTTAAGAAAGCTTTTTTTATAACAATAAATCTGTATATTGTTTAAATATAGCTAAAGAATTAGCTACTTAGGCTACGTAATTATTTTTAGCTTTATTTTTAGCTTTTTTAAGCTTTTTTACGTTGTAAAACAATTGATTTTTATTTTATTTTAATTAAGCTACCTGTTTTTGTAAAATAAATAGTTTGTTAGTTTATACATAGTTTTTGTTTTGCTTAAAGGTAAGTTTAACTTTTAAGTTTTTTTTAATTTTTTTGTTATTATATCGATTTTGTTTTTTTTGCTTTAAAGCTTGCTAAGCTTAAATTAAGGTTTTTTTTGTATAAGCCTTGCTTTATATAGCTATTTTTTTATTATAAAGAGCAGAATTTCTTTGTTCGGTAAAAAGATTCTTATTATGCGCAAAAACAACTTTTGCTTTTTTGTAAGATTTAGTAAGTTAAATAATATTTTTTGTATAATTGATTGGTAGTACAAAAGAAATAAAAGAATGTTTATAAGCTGGGGAACTTTAGGTTGCTATGTTTTTTATGCTTAAATAACTCTAGGTTGTAGTATTTTTTATATGTTTGTAGTTGTTAGCATTAATTTTATTTGCTTAAACATAGTAAAGATTAAAAGAAATGCTTTTGTTTTTTTTTAACAAAGTGTTAGCAGAACTAAAAGCTTTTTTTTTCCAAAAGTTATTATTAATTAAAGATTTTATAAAAGTATTAGCAATTTTTTTTTAATTTTGCAAGTATTTGTTTAAAGCTTTAATTTGATATTAAGTATTTGCGGAAAAAGTGGCAGTAAAATTAATCGAAACTTTTTTTTTTTAAAAAAAATAGCAAAAGAATTTTCTATTTTTTTTTATAACGTTAAAGCACTGTTAGTATACTTAAAATAGGTCAGAATTTACAAAATAATTTTTTATAGTTTTTTTTTCGTATTAATTTTTATTTAAGCTGGCACATTTATATACTTTTAAATTTTTAATTAGGATAGGTTTTTAGTTTTTAATTGCTGCAACAATGTTTTTATAACTGCTAAGTTTGCTGGGTGCTTTATTTAGAGCGTACATCCGGAAGAAAAACGCAACATTTTTTTATAGTTTGTTAAAAAATTTTTTTTTAATTATACAAGTAGCTAAGTTGTAATACTTAAGTATTTTTTTTTTAAATTATATATAATGTTGCTTATTAGTAATTATAAAGATATTTATATAAATATTTATAGTTATATTATTTTATTTACTTAGAACAAATTGTATATATTATGATTTTTTTGGCTTAAGCTTAGATGAGATTAGTAAGTAAAAGAATCTAAAACATTTTTTTAAGCGTTAAGCAGCAAAAAATAAGGGCTTCTCTTTACGGTTTTTAATGCAAAAAAGGAAATAAAGGACTTTTTATGGCATATAAAAGTATGGAATTTTTTTTTTAAAGTTAACATTAATAGCTTAAGCCGGAGGATATAAATGGTTTTTTGTTTTTTGTTAGTTAATAAAAGCTGTTACTAATTTTTTTAAAGCAACAAATAGCTGCTCGCTTAACCGAAAGATTTTAAAAGCAAGTAAGTTAATATTAAGTGTTAGTAGCAAAAGAATCGTTTTTTTAGCTAAAAAAAAATTGCTTAATATTAATAAGTATATCGAACTATTATTTTTTTAAACAATATAAAATTTAATTTTTTTGAGTTAAATATTGTTATTATTTTTTTTTTAAATAACATTTTTTTATTTAATAACATTTTAAGCTTTTAGTAAACATACTTAAAAGGCCTTATTTTGTATAGCCTTTTATTTGTTTTTGTTAGAACTTAACTTTAAATATATATTAACGCTTAGTTTAACAGTACGTTAGACTAATATGCTTGCCAAAAATAAATTGCTTGTTTTTTTGCTTTTATTATTATTTTGGCTTTTTTAACCAAAAATTAGTTAATAAATATTTTTTAACGCAACAAAATTGGACATTTTTTTTAAAAAATAAGTTTAAAACAATTAAAATCTTAATATAACAATATTAAAAAAAATATTAAAATAGCTTACTTTTTTTTATTTGGACTTATTTTTATTGTTTTTTGCATTTAACTAATTAATAAAAAAGATTTTGCTTCTGTAAATAACTGCTTGTAGCTGTAAGCAATGCTAAGGTTTCTTTAGTTAAAAAAAAAGTTTTTATTTATTTGCATATATATTAATGTTTATTATTACATATTTTAATTATATAGCTTTATAAAGTGTAGTAACTTATAAAAAATGCTTTTGTTTTTAACTTTTTTTAAATAAAACATTGTTTTTTTAAACAAATTATATGATCTTTAACTGTTAGAATTTAACATTTGTAACTGTTATAAAATAGGTAGCAAATTTTTGTTTTAAGACCTATTTAAAGTTGGTGTTTAAAAAAGGATTTTTTGTTTATACATTCTAAAGCTGGAAAGTCTACTCTTTATTTTTGGCCCAACTTTGTACTTTATAAAACTTTATAATAGTTTTTTTATATATTTTTACAAGCTTATTAACTTCCTTTTTGTTATTTATTTTTTGATTTTGCTTTTTATTTTTATAATTTTTATTTTTACTATTTAAATTGTTTTTTAAATTATTTTTAAATTTATTTTTTTTTTTGTTTTTTTTTGCAATATTTTTTATATTTTTTATATTATTTTTTATATTTGCTTCTTTAGAATTATTGTTTGCACAATTTTTTACTTAAGATTTAATTAACTTATTTATATTATTGGTAACAATGTTATAAATAAAACTAATATAAATTAAAACAAACTTTTTTTTTAGCAATGCACGCTTAATTTGTTCTTTGTTAAAAAAAGCTTTTAAACAATAAAACTAGCACATAATTTTTTTTAGTGCTTATCGAAAGAATTTTTTATTTTTTATTATAGCACAATATTAATTAAAAGATTTTTAATAATATAGGATTTAAAACAGTTAAAAACTGTTTATTTATTATAAGCTAATATATAGTTTTAAAAAAGCCTGGTTTGTAAAGGCAATATTTTGCATTATATTATAATTTGCAAGCATAAGGAAAGCTTAAAGTGTTTTTTTTTCCTAACTGTAGTATTTTACTAAATATTTGCTGTATAGGCAATAAATAGAAAGCTTAGTTTGCGCTTACGCAGCTGTTTTATTTTTAAATTTTTTTTAAGCAGCTTTAAACAATATAAATGCGTTATTAAATTGTAAAGCTTTGTTTTTTTTAAGCTAATTATATTTATAGTTTTTTATACGTATAAAAGTACAATATTATTTAATACTTTTTCGGTTTTTGTTTTTTATAATATAGACTTTTAAAAGATTTTTTAATAAGATTTAATAATAGCTTTAAAGCATTTTAGTTATATAAAGTTTGTTAGGTTTTGCCTGCTTTAATAAAAAACAAGTTGTTTTTTTTTTATGCTTAAATATTTTTTTAGCAGCTAGTTTTTTTTTTTTAGCTAGTTAATTGGAGTTTTTTATTTTAAAAAAATTAATGTTGTATATGTATGTTTTAAGTATAAATTCTGTTAAAATATAAACTTTTATAACAAAAGTATAAAGCTAAAGCTAGAAAAAGTTTTTGTCCCATTTGCAAAAAATTTTTTTCACATTTATAAATTAAATTTGGTATTTTAAAATAAAAAAATTTAGCAGTTTTTTTGTTATTGTATTAGTATGTATAGTTATATAAATCTATTTTTTAACTTTATTTTTAATTGGGTTTTTTTTTATAAAACATAAAAAGTATTTAAAATTGTGCACTAAAAGAAATGTCTTTAGTTATACTTTTTTTTTTAAAACTTTAGAATTAAGGAGATTGCTATGTTTAATTAATATAATAAAAGAATTATTGTTATTTAAATTAAAACTAAAATCCTAAAACTTAATTATTTTTTTTTTTGCTTTAATATATTAACGTTTTGCAATATTTTAATATAACTTAAAATAAAAGTAGTTGTTGCTGTTTGTTTTAAATTGAAATATATATGAATTTCTTTTAATTTACTGTCTTTTTTTTTTTTAAAATTAATAAAAAAAACAAGACTTTGCTATTTTTAATAGTTTTTTAAATCGATTAGTTCTTTTGCGTTATTTAAAATCAGCAAGTATTAATAGTAGAGAAGCAATTTTAGCATTAGCTTTTTATTAAAGGTGTAATAAAAAATGACTACAACTATGTTTTCTATTTTAGTTTTGCTTTTTTTTATATTAGCAAAACTGAGGTTCCTTTTTAATTTTTATTAAAACCGGTTTTTCTTTTTACGTGCTATAAGTTTTTTTCAAAATAGCTAAAGTTTTATTAATCTTTTTTTACAATCTTTTTCTAAGTTAGATATTTCTTTTTTTTAATCTTAGAAAAATTTCTACTGCTTTAATTAATGTTGCATAAATTTTTTCCGATTTTTTTAGTTAAATAATAATTTTTAAAATATTATATTAAAGCGAAAAACATGTATTCTAATGCAAAAGATAATGTTAACTTGATTTTTTTTGTTGTAATAAGCAAAATAAAACTTTTTAAAAAAGTTTAAAATGTTGCAGCTAGTATAAAAGACTTAGTTAAGTAGTTTAAAAAGCATATAAAAACAGTTTTAAACTGTTAATAATTTAATCAAAATGTATATACTGTTTAATTGTTATGCTATTACTTTTATTATTTTAAAGTCTGTTTGTAATACTAATGCTTTTAAATTATAAAATGCTTTTAATGCTTAACAAGCTTTGCTTACAGTAGCTAGCTTTTTTTTCAGCTTTAAAAAGATATTATTTTCTTTATTAAATAAAAATGTTTTAAAAACCTGAAGCAACGTCTTTAGATTTTCTTTTTTTTACTAACGCAAAATATATTTTTTTTTAAATAATATACTTAAAAACCTAATTGCTTAATCGTATTATAAAAATTTTTGGTTTTGCAAAAATGCCTGCTTTAGCTTTAATCGAAAGAAATATATTCTTGTTTTGTTGCTACTTAAAAAAAGAACTGCATTTCGTGCTTCTAAGTCAAGGTTTATAAATATTATAAAAAACCTACAATTGTTGTTTACTTTATACATATGCGCAGCTATATATTCCCGCTTTTTGTATTTTGCAAAATAGTCTGCAATTTTTAGCAAAGCTATAGCAACTAATTATAAATAAAAATAAAAACATATATAAATATTAAATAACTAAAGTAAATAATGTTATATTAAAAACTTATTAGTAAAAGAATTAAAATAAAAAGTAAATAATTAGTATAAAAAAGTATAATAATTGAGTAAGTGTATATAACGCTTTTAATACATTATTTTTAAAAAAAAACTGCTAATTAAGTTACTATATTAATATTTTTGTTACTTTTTAGAGCAAAAAAATATTTATAATAAAAATAATTAAAATATATGTTAATGTTTTATAACTTGCTTTAATTATTAAAAAATATTTTTTATTAAAGTATAAATGTTAACAAATAGTTATTAAAAATAATAAGTGGCAAAACAAAGGTAGTAAAAACAAATTTTTTTAAGTTATATATTTGTAAGTAACAACCGAGCGCACTTTTTAACTATTTATTAATTTAGCTATTAAAACTAAGTAAGTGCATCCAAAAAAAAGTATTAAAACTGCTGTAGCAGCTTTAATATTTTTAGCCGAAAATTTATAATCTTTTTATTTTCGCATAAGTAATAAGATCTTTTAAAAGTTTTTTTTTCTAATAACATTTTTTTTATTTGCTAATATACCTTTTTTATACTATTTTTTATTACTTTAAATAGTTAGATATTTTTATTATAAAGCTTAAAGTTGTTTATATAAACTTTTTAAACATTTTTTTCTATACTAATATTAGCAATTTTAACTAATACTAATAATATTATTTTAATAATTTTATACGGTTTTTTTTATAACGGTTATAGCTTAACTGTTTGCTAAGCGTTAGTAATAAAAGATTTTCTTTTTTGTTTATATGCTTTAATTAGTTGGTTTTAGTTTCGCATATACTTTTATACCAATTGTTTTTGCTTATATTAGTGCGGAATCTTTTTTGGAATATTGTTGGCTTTTTGCTGTATTAAATAGTTTCTTATTTGCTTACAACTTTTTTTTCGTATGTTTAACAAGGTATTAATTTTATTAGTTTTAGTTAAAAAAATTTTTATATTTTTATTGCTTAAGACTGAAGCAGTAGCATATATATTTTAATTTAACAAAATTTGGGCTAAAAATAGGTTAATGCTTTTTAGTTTTTTTGTATTAATTGCAGCTATTAAAAGTAGTACTTAACTAGGCTAATTTTATAGGTTAGCATAGCTAGTTTTAAATGCTTATTTTTTTAACTGTGTTATAACTAATTTTACTGATCTTTTTGCAAAGCTATAGGTTTAAAAAGAATTAGAAGAACTATGTTTAACTTTGGTTTTTTTTTTTTTAAAGAATTTTTTAATTAGATTTTTTTTTTAAAACGTATTGTTAGCGAACAGTTAACGTAGGTATTTAAAGATAAAAAAAAGTATTTGTTATAAAGTTAATACTAAAAAGAATTCCATTTTTTTTGTAGCAAATATAAATATAAATCGACTAAAGTAGTTAGCTATTACTAATATGTACTAATTGCTATTTAAAGCAATAAGTTATATTAGTTCTACGTAGTTTATGCTTACTACATTTTAAGGTTGCATAATAACAACTTTTTTCTTAATTATAAAAAGTAATTTCGAGGCAACTTTAGCATATGTATAGCACTTTTAATAATAATTGCTTATATTATTAAATTAAAAGAGCTACTAAAAAACTTTAAACAAGTTTTTTTAAATAATAAAGTTGGCATAATGTTTGCACTTGTTATAAGCTTATTTTAAAGCTACAAAAATTTCTTTTAGTAAAATGCATTTAGCTATAAAATTATTTCTTTTTAAACAATAAAGGCAGCTATTTTGAATTTAATAACTAGTTAATTGTTAGACAATGTTTTTTTGTTGGTTTTTGGTTAAATTGCTTAAGCCTGCATGTTTTTCTATTAAAAAAGTAATAATATTTTAATACTAGGAATGTTTATAATAGTTGTAAGCTAGGGTTTTTACTGTAGCTAATACTATATTAACAGAAGTGAAGGAATTAATATTAACTTTTTTTTTTTTTGTTATAAAAGTTTTTTTTTTAATTTTTGCTATATTTACAGTAATAAATAGAAGCTTTTTTATATTAAATCTTTTAGCTGGTTAATATGTAGGCCTTTTAATGCATAACAGACTATTAGTAATTTTAATAACGCATAATGTATTTGGTTGGTGCTGGACTTTAAATTAATATTTTTTTAGTTTTTTTAGCTAAGTAGCTACTTTTTTTTTTGCTTCGGATTTTATTTCTAATGTTTTTAGCAGATTGTGGTAGTTAGTGTAAAGCATAATAAGGAACAAGGATTTAAGTATTAACTATTAACATTTGGCTAAGCATTATACTACTGCTAATATTTTTTTTTTTTTTAAAATGTAACGTAATTTTAAATTAGAAAGCTTAAAGAATAAAAATATTAGTATTTGCATAGAAATAAGATTTTTTTTAGTAACTTTAGTTTTTATGGGTTAGTTTGCTAACTAAAAAAAGATATTTTTAATGCTTGTTAAAAAAGCATTTATAGCAAAGTAGTATTAAATGCTAAAATTTAGGTTATTTATTGCTTAAGTTTAAATTTTTTAATAAATGGTGATAAAAGCTTATTTTTGCTTTTTTTTTTAAGTAAAAAGTTTTTATACTTGTTTTTTTTAAACAAACATTTTTTTTGTTAGCGTGCGTATTAAAACAAATTTTAAATATGCATTTTTTAATATTTTTATTAAGTTTGTTTTATTAAAACAGTATATTTTTAGATAAAAAACTAAATATAAGAATTTTTTTAACTGTTTTGTTATATAAAAATGATTTTTTTTTTGTGCTTATTTTGCAAATCGATTTTAATGCTTTATAGAGGGCTTAACCTGTTTTTTTAACAGTTTAAATTTTAAAGCATATATATTATTAGCAAAAAATACGGTTTTTTTAAAAGCAAGACTAATAAAAATAAAAGCAATTTTTAAAAAGTATTAAAAATAAAAAAAATTAAATAGTTTATTAAACGATTAACTAAAAGCATTATAATTGTTTATAAAGATGTTAAAAAATATTTTTTATTTAAAATAATGATTTAATAGTAAAAAAAGCGCTAGTTTTTTTTAATTGTTAATAATAAGCTATTTTCTAAACCCAAAATCTTTTAAAGCAGCATATATATAAAAAGCGTTAGTTAATCTTTAGAGCATTTTTTTATATAAGTATTAACTGTTTAAAGCTATAAAAGCAGTTTTTAATTAGTTTTTATAAAGTGTTAGGACAGCTTAGTAGCTATAAGCTGCATTTTTTTAAAAAAACATATTATAGTTTTTCTATATTAAAGTGTAAAACATTCTATTATAGCAATATATAAGCTATTAAGGTTTAATTGTTATATTATTAACTAGTATATAGCAATAAATTAGCCGTTTTTTTTTTAGCTTTTTTTTTGCTAGGTAGTATGTTCAAGCTTTTTAAAAAAATATTTTAAAATAAATAAGATTTGCTTTTTTTAACTAGAAAATAATTTTTGCTGCAAATTCTTTTTTATTTACTGTGTATTTAAGTTGTTTAAAGCAAAATAATTAAATTGATTTGTTTATTATAATAGTATGCTTAACTAAATTAATTATTTTTATATTTTTTAAACTAATAATAAAGCAATTTTTTTAAATATAATACAATTGTTAGGCATGTTTTTATTGCTTTTATATTTATGTTTTATTATTTATAGTAAGCTAGGTTATTTTAAACCAAGCGTTTACTATTTGCTAAAGATTTTTGAATAATAAACGCTATTAAAGTTTTTTTTGAACTTAAGGTCTTTTTCTGCGTTTTTAGCTTATAAAAAAGTAGTTAGATAAAAAAAAAAAAAATCCAAATAAAGAAAGGGCCAAACTGCTAACTATTATAAAAATAACTTTTTTTTTTGACTTGTAATAGATTAACAACCTTATATTTACTGCTAAACTTTTTTCTTTTTTAATAAATGATTTAAAGTTTTTTTAAAACAACTTGTTGTGCTTAATAGTTGCTAGGGCTAGGTCTACATTATTTTAGTTGTTTAAAGCTGCAATAGTTTGCTTTTTGTTATTATAAATGCTTAAAGTAGGTATAAAAAGCAACAGATTTTTAATAATTTGTTAAAAACAAGCGAAATTAAAATTATTTGCTTTAATTGTAGATATGGTAGTAAAAGGAGCAACAAAAAAGGAAAGTTTACTTTTATTTTTAATAACTAATCTACTAAAAAAAGAAAAAAAAAGATATTAATTTAAAATCCTTTTTACTAGTTTGTTAGTACTTAAGTTATTAATTAACAATTTGTTAAAAAGCTACAAATCTTTAACAGTTAAACTTCTTTTTTTCGGTATTATAACAGTATTATAAATTACTAGTATATAGAACTTTTTAGCTAGGCATATTTATATAAAAACAAAAAAAATAATATTAACTTGTATAGCAAATAAAATTTTTTTTCTAGGTTTTTTTTCTTTTTTATTAACAATAGTAAATAAATTTGGACTATTAATGCTTTTTTTTCAAGCCTAGTTTAAAAACAAGCTCTGCTTTAGTTTTTTAAGTTAAGTAAATCTAACAAAGCCAACTTAGCTATATTAATTATTTTTTTAACCAGATTTTTATTAGTAGAACTGTATGCTAAATCTAGACTTGCTACAATAATATTATCTTTTTTAAGGTTGTAGTTGCTGTTTTTCTTATCGTTTTCGTTTTTAGAGTTATTGTTTAACAGCTTAAAAAAACAATGCTGTTCTTTATAAAAAAATCTTTTTATTACAAATAAGCCAACCGGTAAGGCTTTGTTTATAATTAGCTTAGCAATATTGTTTTTTATGCCACATATAATAATTTTTTTAATACTATAGTTAACTATAGCTAAGTTTTAATATAACTAACTTTTGCTTAAAAAAACATTATATATATAATAATATTTTGCAACATATATTTTAATAACTGTTAGAATTTTTTTTATTATTAAAAAAAATATTATATAGTAAGTAATAAAAACAACGTTGTTATTTGCTACTTTTAGCTGCGTATTTTATAAGCACTTCTGCAGCATAAAATAGTGCTAAATTGCATACTTAGAACTAATTAACTTAGCTAATAATCTTTTATCGATAAAGCATTTATTAATTATAACTTTTTAAATAAGTTTTATTATATATTTTAAATAAGTCTTTTTATTATTAAATTAAGTACGATTTAAAAAAAATATTTTAAACAACATTATAATTAGCTAATTAAGTTTCTTTTTTTTTTTTTTTTTATGTTAAGCTATAGCAAAATAATAAACTTTTTTTTTTTTTAGCTTTTTTAGCTTTTTTAGCTTAGTAACAAAAAATAAACTTATTGCTTTAGTAAGCTAAGCTTTAATAGCTAGTAATTAATTAAACAATTATTTTTATATAATTTAAAAAAAAAATATATTTTATAACAACTGTTTAATATTAATTTAATTATATTAATAATTTTTATAAGCATGTATTAAAATAATGTTTTATTGTTTAACTTTTTTTTATGCTTTTATTAATTTTTAATTTAATTTGTTTTAAAAAGCTTCCGCTTAAGCTGCTAAGCAGCGGTGCTTTTTAAAACGTGTAATCTTAAGTAGAAAAAAAGTTATTGTTTTTTTTTTGCCTTTGTATATAACCTTTCTTATTTTAAGAAAAACATTATACATAAGTTTGTTATTTCCTAGCTTTTTTTAATTGTTTAATTTTTTTTTTTTGTTCCAGTTTAAATTTAACGGTCCAACTTCTAAAAGCAGCAAAAAAATAATAATAAAGGATTTATTAATACGCATTATTGCAGCACTATATATATTTTTTAGCTACTAGTTATTAATAAAAAGTTTTTTTTTTTTAATAAAAAACCTAAGGCTATTGTCTAATGCCTTTTTTTTTAAAAAAGTAATTATTTAAATATTATTAACTAATAAAAAGCTTAATAGTTATACAATTTAAGTTTGCTTTCCTAAAGCAGATGTTTTTTTTTTTAAAAGTAGATTATATTAAAGATTAGTAAATAAAGGCTGTTCTTTTTTTAAAGCATTTTAAATTCGATTCTTTTTAAATTAAAAGCAATTCTTCTTGTTATATTTAAAAGCAACATATTTTTTAACACCATAGTTTTAGCAACAAAGTGCTTTTTTTGCCTAAAATAAAGTTAAATAATTATAAAAGTTGGCATTATAATAGCCTTTACAACCACTTTTTTCTCTACCTTCTTGTCCTTTACGTCTATTATAATTAAACTTTTATTGCTAAAAAAAAACATTAGGTTAACTAGAAAAAAGTTTCAGACCCGATAGCAAAGAATTATTTTAAAGCTTTTTTAGTTTAACAAACCTTACTTTTTTTGCTTTAACTTAAAAAATAAAAACTTAAAATGTTTAAAGATTTATAAAATAAATTCAATTTTATTTATAGTATAGCTGGGCATAATAACTTAAAAAAAAAATATATACTATTAAGTTAAATATAAGCTAATAAAACAGCTAATAAGCAAATGCTAATAAAATATATACATAAGCTAACAAAATAGCTTTTTTAAACTTTTAAAAAGTTTTAGTTAAAATATTTTTTAATTCTTTTATAAGTTTTTCCTTTAAATAGCGTTAATTTCTTCGCCTTATTTTCTTTTTTACTTAATTAAAGAATTCGTTTTTTTTGCTAGGCTTTAAAGCATAAGCTACAATAATATTTACAACGTTTACAAAAATACATTTTTTTTTAAACTTTCCGAATTTTATAATCTTGTTTTAGCTAATAAAGCAATTTATTATTCTCTTTTAAAAATGTTCGTTTTTAATATGCCCGCTTTTGCAAATGTTTTTGTATAGGCGTTTTTTAAGCCAGTTAAATTATAAATCGCTTGCGCTTAAAAACAACTTATTAGTTTTATTAATATATTAAGCCAAAGTATTGTTTGCTTAACAAATAAAGCTTTCGATTCGAGCTCTTAAGCCTAAATCCCGATTTTAGACCTGCAAAAAAAATCTTTTTAGTAGTCTATTATATAATGTTTTAAAAAAAGCTTACTTTTTAAATAATAAATAAAAATACTACTTTTAGGCATTTTTTTGCAACCTTTAGCAAAAAACTAATCTTTTTTTTTAATTTAAAGCTATATTTTAGGCATTTTTGTTTTTTATTAAAAAATAAGTAGCAAAATATTTGTTAACACATTAAATAACGTTATTAATATATTTTTAAAAGTTTTTTTTTTAAGTTTTTTTAAACTTTAGTTAATTAATAATAAATATAATAAAATAAAGTACTGTTAATAATAAAATTTTAAAAAGCAAGGCTGCTTAGACTATAAAACGTAAATTAAAGCTAATTATTATAATAAGAGATTTTTTCTATATGCTATTTAATTAAGACACTAGCTTTTTTTTTAAAATTAAGCTGTTATTTTTTATAAATAAAAAAGTTGCAGTATTAAAAGTATGCTTATAAGCAAGTAACTTTAAACTAATGTTTAAAATAAATATTAATAGCAAAGCAAATATATTTAAAACAACAGTTATGTTTTTTTTGTTAAAAGTAGAAAAAAATAGCAAATATTTTTAATTAAATTATAAAAAGGGATTTAATATCTGATTTAACTTTTTTTTTGCAAATGCTTAAAGCAAAAGGTAAGCTTTGGCTTAATAATTAAATAAATCGTTAAATAATAAAATTTTAAAATTAGAATATAAAGCCAGCTTAATAATAAAAGCATACAATTAATAAAAAAAAAATACATTTTTTTAAAAAAAATTAACAATAATAAAAAATTATAATATATGCTTAACAATTTTTTTTAAAAGTTTAAACAATAAAAAAAACTTTTTATAGTATAAAAGTTAAACTTTGTTAGCAACAGGTTTAAGCAGCAGCAAGTTTGTTATATAATATTTGCTCTTTGTTAACGTTATTAATAAAAAGTTTAAATTAAAACTAACAAGCATACTACATAAAATATAAAAAAAATAACAAATTTAGCAGAAATATTATTAATAAAAAGAGAAAAGTTGCTTTTTACTATTTTCTAGCAAAATTAGTTTTTATAAACTTATTTTTTTTAAAGTCGTAATAAATAACTAGATTAACAATAAATAGATTAGCTCTATTTATAAAACGGCAAACATAGTTAACAACAAGCTAATAACGATTTTTTTTAGCTTTAAATAAATTTGATTTATTCTTTTTACAAGTAATTTTTTAATATTAATAGATTTGCTTAAGCTTCTTTTTAAAGTTTTTTACTTTTTTTCAGGTTTTACAAACCTAATTACTTTAGGACTTTTTTTTTTTAGCCTGGCTAACAGCTTTTTTAAATAAAGAAATTTGATTTTGTAAATAAAATAGATTAAATAAAACCGCAGTAAGAAAAACCAACGCAAGCGTTCGAATCCGAAGGCTGCTTACCAGAATTGTAGGACTTGAAAAGAGAAAAGTTAGTTATGTATTATTTATAAAGCTACGGGCTAGGAGCTATACTAGCTAGATATGTGTGTAGAGAATCCACGTGACCTCACATAATGCTTAACATTTGTCACTTCCGTGACTTGTCCTCTTTGTTTCCTTCGCTATTTAAATTGAGAGTCTAGGGACGAATCTCTTGGTTTCTTTCCGCTTATAATCTGTGCCTATACTAGAATCAGGCGATCAAGTCCTGCGACATTTTTCAAAAATCTAGTATTACAAAGAAATTCGGGAAGTTCGACGGTTGATTGCTACTACAATAGGTCACCTGCATGCATATGAGGGAATTTCAATAGGCTTGTTCTGTCAGAATAAGCGAGCCAGTCAATTAGAGGTTTAGAAGTGTGTATATTATGTATAAGCAGATTTTGCTCTGCCCTTAAAGCGTGTACTAGTAATTTAGGTAGTAAATTCTTAGGGTTAAAGCTAATTTAGCTCACCTTTAATGTTATAATATTTATTAACATAACCCTTTATTTTAACACATTTTTTTAAAGCTAATTACTTTGTATTTTGCTTTAATTTAGTTAATAAAGCTATTTTTGTAGCTTTTATGCTTTTACTTTTTTTCTAAATAATTTATTTTCAAAGTTATTAAAATCTTTTTAAATAATCTTTTTTTGTTTTTGCTCTAAAATTTATGCTTTTACATTTTTTAATTTTAATTAAATTATAAATCTAGCTTATTTAGTTGCTAAAAATGCTTTTATAAATTTATTTATAATTATATTGTTTATAAAAACGTAAATTATATTTAAAATTTTTTATTAAACTTTTTATTTTAATTAATAATTATATATATTTATATATTAAAGCTTAATTTTTAAAATAAATACTTTTTTTTTTAAAAGTTTAATTATTTATTAATTATTGTATTAAAAAACAATTTATTAACTATTTAAAGTAATTTTAAGTTTTTTAATTAGCTTATTAATAAATATAGCTTTTTTAGCTGTTTAAACTAAAATAAAAAGTTTAGCTTTAATAATTAAAATAATTATAATATTTTGTTTGTTAGCTTTTTAACTAATAACTTTTTTAAATAGCTTTATAACGTAGGCTTATAAGCTTTTATAGTTGATAATATTATTTGCAAACAAAAAGTTGCTAATAACAATTAAATTATTATTGCTTTTAAATTTAAAAGCATAATACTAAGTTTAAAAAAAATAATTTAAAGTTTAATCGGCTTTGCAATAATATTTAAAACTAAAATTTAAATTAAATTGCAAAAATTTTAAAGCAAAAAAAGCAATATTTAAGCATATAATTACTACTACATATATAATAAAGCTTATTTTTTTTTAATAAGCATAAATTTTTTTAGCTATAGCTAAGCTTTTATAAAACAATAACTTTTAAATCTTTATAAAAGTAAAATGCTTTTTTTTTTTTAAATTATTTAGCTTGCTAATCTTTTTAATATACAAAAATTAAAATAATTAAATCAGCTTTTATTAGCAATTTTTAATTATTTTAACTTTTAAAAACTATTAAAAATCGTTTTTTTTAATTAGTTAATACTTAATTTTAAGTTTTTATATTAGTTTTATAACAAAAACTTTTTTGCAGCTTTAATAAGCTAAAACTATATTATTTATATAAATAAATATAAAAATTTTATTTTTAAAATAATAATACAGCTTATATAATACTGCTAAATAATTTAATTTAAAAAGCGTTAAAATTAATTTTTTTTGCTATAATAAAAAAAATTTTTTAAGTTTATATAAAACTTTTTATAGCTTTAAAAAAGTATTTAACTTATAATAACTAAAAAGCATTTTTATATAAATTTTTTTATTTAGCTTAATGTTAATAAAAGCATTAATTGCATTATACTACTTTAATTTTAAGTTAAACTTAGCTATAATTGCTATTAAAATCTTAAAAAATCTTTTTGCTAAAATAAAAGCATATGTTTTTTTTAAGCTTAAATAAAGCTGTTAATCTTTTTAAACAATTAATTATATTTTATACTTTATAAAATAGCTATACTTATTAAACTTATAAACATATACCTATATATAATTAAAAGTAAATTTTTTATAAACAATTTTTTAATTAACTTTATTTTATAAAGCTATTTTTTTATAGCTTTTAAAATATAACTTTTTTATAATACAAAAACTTTTTTTTATTAAATACATATTTAAGTTTTTATAAATCTTAAGCAATAAAAGCAGTTTTGTTTTATAAACTTTTTTTTAATTAATAGTTTTTGCTTTAGATTTTAATAGTTCTTTAATTTAAAATCTTTTTTAGCATTAAATATAACATTGTTTATAAAGCTGTTTTTTTTATAAAAATTAAAATAGTATTAAAAATAGTTTACTATTTTAGCTTTTTTAGCTTTGCTTATTAGCATACTGTTAAACAACTTTATAATATATAAACGTTTAAAATTAAATATAGCTTTTTAGCATTTTTTACATGCTAAACTTATAATATAAAGACTTAAAAAGATTTCTTTAGTTTTAAATCTTAGTTTATTAGCAACTAGCGCAGCTTTTGCAAAGTAGACTACTAAATTAGCTTTTTTAATTATAATAATAAAAAGATTTAATAAAAAAAAAAATTTTAAAAATAAAAAATATAATACAAAAATAGCTTATATATAAAGTTAATTAAGCTTGCAAATTATTTTAAAGCTTATTGTTTAAATCTTAAATACATTTTTTTTATTTTTTAAATCTTTTGTTTTTTTAAAATTATTTTTTGCTATATTTTAATAAACTTTATAATTTAATTTAAAATACTTATTAATTATTTTAAGCTAAGTTTTTTAAAAGTTTTTTTTTGCTAATAATATTTTAATAATTTTAAAAAAAAGCTCTTTAGCATTTTTTTGCAAGTTTTCTAAATTTCTAGTATAAAAAAACTTTTTTTAAAACTATATATTTTAAATAAACTTAATACAGTTATTTAAAAAGTTCTAAATCCTATAAATGTTAATAAAATTATAGCTAACTAAGTAGCTAATTTAAGCTTTTAAATTAAATTAATTAAAGCAGTTTTTTTTAAGCTAGCTGCTAAAGTTTAAAGTATATGCTTTATAACTATATGCTTTTAAATAAGCTTGCTTAAACTTTTTATTTTTTATTAGTTTGTTTTTTAATATAAAATAAATATAAAAACGTTTATATAAAATCTTTTAGTTGTAAATATGTTTAAAAAACTTATTATAAAAATAAATTGTTATTTTTATAATCTTTAGCTACAAAAATTTAAGCAAATTTAAGCTAAAGCACATTGCGCAAGCTTTATTTTTAATTATACCTTTTAAACGTTTAGCTGCTTTATTTTAGCCTTATATATTAGCTGCTAAAAGCTTAAAAATAATTTTGTAATTTAAAAAAGTCTTTTTAAATACTTTTAAGCTATTTTTATATTTAAAAATCTTATTATTACACTCGATTATTTTAACTTTAACTTAGTAGCAGTTCTATAAATGCTTAATTAGCTTTTTAAAAACAGCAATTATACTTTTAGTCTGTTTGTTTTTAAAAAAGTAATCCCAAATATATCTTAAATACCTGTTTATAATAATTATTATAAAGTTGTTAAAGTATATAATTTTTTCAAAATCATAAAAATTAATTACAATTTATATTCCAAGCTTATTAAGCTTTGTTTATTTTGTTTGTTTAATTTAACGCTGCAGCTTAGCTTAAGCATAAACATTATAATTAGTTATAGCTATTTTAGCTTTTAAATTCTTTTTAATTTTAGCTTTTAAAAACTTCTGTATTAAATGCTTTAAAAAGTTAAAGCTAGCATATTTTAATTAAAAGTGCTATTTTAAAATATTTGTATAGTTTAGCTTTTTTTTTATATAAATACTAAATTGCTTTTTATATAAATAAAATGCCTGTTTAATTAATAATAAAAAAAGGTATTTTAATACAAACTAATTAAATTGCTTTTATATTTAGCAAGCAATTTTATTATTTTTTCGTTTTCAAAATATTAAAAGTTTAAGCTTTATATTTTACTAATATTTGCTTTATTAAAGCCTTTTTAAAAAAATTATATTAGTTAAGAAATCTTTATAATAAGCTATATTTAACAAACGTATAACTTTTAAGCTTTTAAATCCTTAAACGTTAATATTTACTTTTTTATAGCCTAATATAAGCATTGCAAAATCTTTTATAATAACTATATTACTTAGTTTAGCCTTTTTAAAGTTTAAAAACCTAATTATTTTATTAAAAATATATAATATTCCTTTTAAATCTAAAATAGCAAAGTTTTTAAAAAAGTATTAAAGTTTATTTTTTTTAAAAATAACTTTTTAAACAATAAAAATACTGCTTATAATTTAGCTAGCTAATTATTTTTTTAGTATTTTAATTTTAGTATTTTTTTTTTTGCCGCTTAATTAAATTACTTTTTTTGCTAAGTTTAAGTTGTTTTTAATAGTTTATAACACAGTTTGCTTTAATAAAAGTTAAGCTGTTTAATATATAAATGCTTTTTTTAACAATATGTATTAATATTTTTTAAAATTATAAAAGCTTTAACATGCTTTATATACTTAAGTATTAGCATAAAGTTGCTTTAATATAGCTTTTTATAAGCTTTTGCCTTTATTTTTAGCACAGCTTTATCCTTTTTTTTATAAATAACAAAAATTAAAACAATTTAGCTTATTTTAAACTTAATTGTTTTTATTAACTTTTTTTTGTTTGTTAATACTATAAATAAAAAATGTTTTTTTAAATGTTTTGCTACTTTTTAAAAACAACAAGCATATTAATACATACTTTTATAATTTTGCTGCTATATTAATATAAGTTAACAACTTTATATTAATAACTGCTTTATTAATTATTTTAAAACCAGTAATTTAGTTTAAAATCATTTTTTAAAACATAATTTCGAAATTTGTTATAAAATTATTAAAAAAAGTTAACTTTATAAGTTTTTTATTAATCTTTTTAGCTACTATAGCTTTTTATTTTGTTATTTATGCTTTTAAATTTTTTAAAACTTTTAATAAAAGCTTAAATACTATTGCTTTATATTATGCTTATACTTTTTGCCTAAAACTAAATTAAGCAGCAATATTAATTTTATTAATGCTATTATACTATATATAAATCTTTTTTTTTAGCTTTAAAAAAGCTATTTTATAGTTTAAAACAATAATATTTTATATTTAAAAAGTTAGTTTTTTAACGTTTTTTTTATGTTTTATATATGCTTTGTTTTTTAGCGTATATACGTTTTAATTAAATATAAAAAATGCTTTTTTGTCGGCTATAAAATCTTTAATTAAAATGGCTAAATTAATATTAGCTTTTATAAAATAATTTTTGTATTATAATAATTTTAAAAAAGTTAGCTATTTTTTTTAGTTAATAGTTTTTATATAATTTTATATATTAAAAGCTTTTGTTTTAGTTATAAAGTTATATTACTATTAATTAAAATTTTTTAGCTTAACAAATAAAGCTTTTTTAGTTAATAATAATATTATTTTAATATTTTTTAGTATTGCATTATTTAGTTCCAAAGTTTAATAAATCTATTGTTATGTATAAAACTTTTAATTGTTAAAATAAGCAAGCTAATTAATTAAAAGTTTAAAAGTGTGTATATTGTATATAAGCAAATTCTGCTCTGCCTTTAAGGCGTGTACTAGTAATTTAGGTAGTAAATCCTCAAAGTTGGAGCTAACTTAGCTCACCTCTAATGTCGTGATATCTATTAACATGACCCTCTATTCTGACATGTTCTTTCTAAGATCTAGCTGTGCGACCTCCCTTTCTAATGAGGGCTTCGCATAGCCCCTTTCTGCCCTATGCTAATTGGTCAGTCGGATATTGTTATCCGGCTGACTTAATACAATGCTGACAAAGGAACTATGTGGACCTTAGGATCGTCACAATCACAGTTCCAGTCGGTTGCGTTGTGCACCACACTTCAGGGCCATGGATTCGGCCGAGTTTCGTACGGCTGCAAAGACCGTGATTGATGAGAGTGAGTAATAAGCCGTGCCCTCTATTCTCTATCTTCGAGGCCTTGCTGCATTGTTTTGCATGGGATAGCCTGCCCCTCCCCCGCGCTCTGCCGATATCGCACCTGAACTTCAACATCGCCAATTCATTAAGACGGACCAGAATTGTACACGATTCCCACGGAGACTGACATAACATCCACAGTCGCCGATTACTACGACAATGTCGCAGACCACGGCGTCATCTCCTCCGTCGAGTCCGGCTACCTCCGCCCGCAGCTACTATCGCACGCGCCGCTCAAGCCAGAGCTATTCTCAGCTATCCACGCTGACGTGCGCAATAAGATCCTCTCAGGGATAATATACTAGCAGAGCCCTTACTTCATAGCCTTCTTTCTCTACGCTAGTAGCTTCCTTACTACTATCGTAAAGATATACTCTAATGCCTTTAATAGTGCCTATTTTAACTAGATCTATAGCCCTGCTATCATAGAGCTTAAGATAGTAGTGATAGACTAGCTAGCCCAGGCCCTCAGCCTGCTGGAGTGTTTCTTAAATGGTGGGTCGACATATAATGGTGGCATAATTCACAGCATAGTAAGTAAGGCTATCGTTACCGTTATAGCGGCCACACGGGATCAGTACCTCGCCGATGTCACCGGGCAGATCCCTACCGTGGAGAAAACAGCCGACAGCAGCGGTAGCGAGAACTCCATCGAAGGGGCAGCCCGCGAAGACAAGCTGTGGCGCCGGCGCAGTCGCCTCGTCGCTCTCGGCAGCGCATGTTCCCACTCAAACACCAAGAAAGCCGCCCAGATTTTCAGCGTGCGATACATCTCCGTCCCTATCTCAGAGGAGTCCGGCTAGGCTATAACAAGTAAAGCCCTCGCCAAGACGCTGGACCAGCTTAACGCCCGCAGCCTCAAGCCCTTCTACCTGACTGCCACTATAGGCACCACTAATATCTATGCTATAGACAACTTTGCTAGTATTAGAGATGCGCTTGCAAAACGAGCTAAGTAAAGGCGGCAGCAAAAGCTAGAGATTAATAGATACTTAGTATCTAGTAATAAGCTTAGTAATATCTAGGTTTATATTAATACTGCTTATATTAGCTCGGCTTTTTTTTAAAAAAAATATTAATATATTATTATATTTTTTTTGCTTTTTATTTTTTTAATATTAATTTATATAAATAAATACTTATTATTTTTAACTATTTTATATTATAAATAACGCATCTCCCACTTGATTTTGGCCACCCTATTAGATTGGCCACTTTTTTTGGCGTACTTTTGTATACAATTTTTTATTACAAAGTACTTACTCCACTTTATTATAACTTCGCAAAAAAAGGTTGTACAAAAATAAATTTAGTATTATTAGATTTATAATTAAATAAAGAATCCAAAAGCATTTTTCTTTATTTTCTAACTATTTTATTTAAGCGTATACCTTTAAAAAACAAATTTACAAAGATTATTTTAGCGTACTTTTTAATAGCGCCTTAAATAAAATAGTTAGAAAATAAAGAAAAATACTTTTGGATTCTTTATTTAATTGCAAATCTAATAATACTAAATTTATTTTTGTACAACCTTTTTTTGCAAAGTTATAATAAAGTGGAGTAAGTACTTTGTAATAAAAAATTGTATACAAAGGTACGCTAAAAAGAGTGGCCAAAATCAAGTGGGAAATGCGTTATAAGCATTTAATTATATAAAAAATTAATATTTTTATACTATTATTAAAAATAGTAAGCTTTTTAAAAAATAATAAGCAGCAAAATAATTTTTTTAATTAAATTAATATAATTAATTATTATTGTTTATTTTTTATTATTAAGCTGTATTATTTTACGTTTTTTATATTAATTAGCATATATAATTATTATAATTAAAAAAATAACGCTTATTATAAACTTAGTTTTATTAAAGTTTTATACGCGTAAAACATTTATATTATATATTTATGTTGCATAAAAGTGGATTATATATATATTGTTAATTTTAGCATAGAATTAACAGCGTTATTTTTTTTACAAAAGTTATAAGCCTTCGGTTTGCTTTAAAGCTAGCTAGCTTAACAGTATAATTGCCTACTTATAATATATTCTTTTTTGTTTTTTAGTATACAGCAAAAAATAATACTATGCTTTTACCGACTGAGAACAAAAAACTAAAAGGTTCGATTTTTGTGTTAAGTTAAAAAAAACAGACTTAAACGCCTATAAGTAGCTTAATAAGTATTAGTTAATAGTTAGCTTAAAGCAAAACAAATAAAAGTTAGATGCAAATATATAGCACGTAATTTAGCGCTACGTTAATATAGTTAATAACAATATAAGTTAGCTAAAGTAAGCATACGTAAAAAGTTATATTTATATGTTTATATATTAGCTGTTTTTAGCTAGGTTGGCCTGCTAACCTAAAAAGTGTGTTGCGTAAAAATGGATTATATATATACTGTTAATTCTAGCATAAAATTAACAGCGTCGTTTTTTTTATAAGAATTTATTATTTTAAAATTTTTATATAAAGCTTTTTAAAAATTATATTTATATATATAACGCTGTTTAAGCTTTAAATAGCGTTTAATAAAGTTGTTTACTTAAAACTTATTAATAACAATAACGTTATATAACTTTTAAAAAAAATTAGCTATATTTTTAATTATTTAAGTTAATAATATATTTAAAAAGCATATTTAACAAGATTTTGGCTTGCAAAGTAAAATAAAACCAGCGTTTTTAAAAGCGCTTTTTAAACCTTTTTAAAAGCGTATATTAAAAAGTTCTTTTTTATTTAATTTATTTATTAAAAAGTTTTTTTATTTATGTGCGCTTTATAATACTAGTTATATGTGCACCCTTGGCTAAACCTTAAATAGTTTTATAGTTATTGTTACGTTTAAAAAGTCTTTTAAAGTTAAGTATAATATAATATATATTCTGTATAATAAGTTTTATACAAAACTAAAGCTTGTAAAAGTAAAAAATAGTGTGCAAAGCACACTTAGATAAATTATAATAATATAAGCAAAAAGAATTAAAAAAAGCATACTTCGATTAGTAGTTTAATTAGTAATGCATTTAAATTATAACAATTATTTCTTTTTTTTATAATAAGTTGTTTTAACTTAAATATAAAGCTAAATGTTGTTATAAGTAATGCTAATATAATTAAAAATAAAATTATAACAAAATATAATATAAAATTAAAAGCTAAAAATTAATTAAAATTAATAAAAAATAAGTGTAAACAATAAAAAAAGTAATATAAACAATAAGAATTTTTAGCTAATAAAAAATTTCTATATATTTTAATTAATTTTTAAATACTTAGGCCTGCAATAATACGTTGCTTTAAACGCAAATTATTTAGTAAACTAATTTAAAAACAAAGTATATAATTTGTTATATATATATATATATTTTTTTAGCTGCTACTAGCATTTTTTGTTAGTTTTAGCTATAGTTATTGCTAATTACGCTTTTATTTTAATCATTTTTAAGCTTTATTTATTTATTTCTTTTATTTAAATTACTGCTTTTATTATTTATTATTTTGTTATTATGCCTTTTTATTGTTAGCGTTATTAAATTTATTAGGCGTGCTAACATAAGTTTAACTATTATAAAAAGCTTTTTTATATAACTAGTTTTTTTATATGTTATTAGTATTAAAACGCTGCTGCGTATACGTTTTAGTTTTAAGCTAGCTTACTTTTAAAAGTTTTATATGCATATAAAAAAATAATTTCGTTTTTTTGTATTAGCTGCAGCAAAAGCTATAAAACTTGTTAAACTATAAATTGTTTTATATTATTTTTTTATATAAATTGCTATTTATAATTTAAATTTTTTTTATAATACAATTTAAAGCTGTTTAAATATTAAAGCTTTTTAAATAAAGTAAATATATGTTTTAAGCTTATTATGTTAATAACAACAACTTTGCTTTATTAGTTAAAATTAATATAAATGCTAATATTTTTTAAGCAAGTTTAAAAGCTTATTGCAAAAAAATTACAGCTGCTTAATTTTAGCTTTTTTAAAGTTTTTACTATTTTTTTACAATTTATTAAGCTGTATATAATATAATTAGCAAAATTAAAAATAATAAAATAGCTATATTTTTTTTTATTTTATTTTTTTTATTTTGCTAATTTAAGTATAATTAAAAGCATTATTTGGCTTATAAAACATATATAGCTAAATAATGCTGTTTAATATGTTTGTTTATCTTTTTTATTGCTGTTAACGCTATTAATAATTATTATAGTTCTTATTTTATATTTAAAGCTAACTTGCTTAAACTGCAAAATAGCGCATTTAATATTACTAAGTAATTATATTACGTTTTTAGCTTTTAAACATTAGTTATATTGTTTAATATTTAATAATAAAACAATTTGCTAAAAAAGTTAAAAATTTTATTAAAACTAATATTAGTAATATGTTTTAAAATATTTATAACAATAAATTAAAGTATAACAATATATTTAAATTTAATACTAAATAAAGTTAGGTTTAGTTAATATATAGCTTATTAATAAAGCGTAAACATTTTTAAAGTTTAAAATAATAAGTTTAATTTTTATTATGCTAGAATTTTGGGTTTTATTAGCGTTTTTTAAAACTAATGTTTTAAAAATTTGTTAAAAATTAATTAATTTAGCTTTAAAGTTTTTTTATGCTAAAAACGCTAGCTTAAATAGCTTT
>MU377160.1:0-75964 GCA_022495195.1 Xylaria digitata
TATTATATTAATATTATAATATTTTAATTATATTTATTATTTAATTAATTTATATATTATTTGCTTTTTAAAAACGTTTTTTAGTTTTTAAAAATATTTTTTGCTTAAGTATATATAAAACTATTTAAGCTTGTACAAGCTTGCATACTTTTGTACAAAAATTTTCATCCTTTTACTTATTATAACAATTCTGCACTATGCTGTGCAAACGTATTAATTTTAATTTATAAAAAAACTAAATAATTAACAAGTATTAAAATTATGTTTAAATCTAATTAATTCTAAATGTTTTTAATTATTATTATTTTATATTAATTAAATATACAACTTTATATTTCTGTTTTAAAAAATAAAAAATTTTAAAAAACAAAACGTATATTTAGCATACATTTAGTTTAAACAAACAATTATTAACTTTATATTATAAATATAAATTATTAAATTAATAACTGTATTATTATTTAATTTGTAATAGTTTTATTATTTTTTTATACAATATTATAACAATTTAAAAACAGTTAAAAATCTATTATTAATACCTAATTAAAGTTGTATAAGCATATTAAAACAAATTATAAGCTTTTTTTAACATTAAAAAAAATATATAAAGTTTAACTTGTTAACTTAAACTTTAAAACCTTATTATATATATATGCTAGCGTTACTATTTTTTATCTTACAATATAATGTTTAAAGTTTATTAAAAATTCTATAAGCTTATAATTTAATAACGTTTATAAAAAGTATATTAACGTTATAAAAGTTAGATTTGTTTTAAACTAAATTATATTTTATTAATAAATATATATTTTAAACTAGCAAAATATAAATTTGAAATTTATGCTAGTATTAATATATATTTACAATTTATTATTTAATTTTATATAAAGTTTTTTGTTATTATTAACGTATAACACAAGTTTATTAATAATATAAATTTATTAACAACTTTTTTATATTTTTGTATATTTATTATTTATTTATTATTTATTTAATAACTAATAATAGCGCGCTTATAAAATAAAAAGAATATATAGTTTATATTACAAGCTTTTGTATGCGATAAAAAATTAATTTTTAATTGTGCAGCAAAAATTTATAATGTTTTTTGTACAACGCTTAAGAACTGCTAGCTTGGAATTTTCTTACAACATAATATATTTTTATTAATACAAAAATTAACTGATTTAAAAAAGCAAACTATTGTATAATATATAATAAATTTAGTTTTGCAATTATTTTTGCTTTAGTTAAATAATATTAAAAATATAGCAAATTTTTTTTTATGCGCCTGTAATACAATTACAGTTGGCATTAATTAGGCTTTGAACTTTATATAACAATAACTTACTTTTTATACGCGTTTTAACTAAAAAATTAATTATTAACATATTTTTTGCAAAAATTTTAATATATATTAAAAGTAGTTTAAACTTGTACAATTAATAATAACTTTTAATAAGATTGCTAAAAAAAATATTTATAATTTTAATAAAACAAGCTTTATAATAAGCAAAATATTGTTTAAAATAGTTGTTATAATTTTTAACTAGCATAAATAACTAAAAGCAATATAGTAAAGCAATTAAAAATAGTTGTTTATTATTTAAAATGTTTTATTGTATGGTTATGTTATTTTATTATATATTATTTTAGCTAAAAAAACTTATTTTTTATTTTAGTATAAAAACAGCAAATTGTTATACAACTAGGTTATTACAACTATAAAAAATAGTTAAACAATAAATAAACAAAGTCTAAATTAAATTTAACATTTTAATAAACATATTGCTAGTTATATAAAAAGTATTTATTGTTTATTTATTTTTAATAGCTATAAAAGCTATTACTTTATTAAATTTAAATTATATGCTAAAAAATACAAAATTATTACTTTTTGCATGCTTTTATATTTGTTATATTAGTTTTAGCTTTTTAATATTAGTTGTTTTAGCTTATTAAAACGTTTATATGCTAATAAAATTAATAAATTAGTATAGTTGTATATTATTTATGTTTTAAAAAAAGATTTTTTTACTACTTTTTATTAAACGTATAAAGCTTTTATAATAAAATTAAATATATAAAAAAGTTTTAAAAGTATTAAATTAGTTTTATATAACCTAAATTATATGCTTTTACAACTTAAAACCAAATTGTTAACTAAAACATTACTTAAATTATTTTTATTGTTTAAAAAATATTTACTTTTTTAAAAATTACAAACTTTATATAATATTAAAAATACGCAATTTTAAAATAATTATATTAAAAAAAAGATTGTATAATATAAAAATAGCTTTTTTATAGCTATTTTAAATGCTATTAATTAAATTATAAAAAGTATAACATTGTTTGTATATAAAGTTGTATTATTAAAAAAAAAAGTTTTAATATTTTAAAAGGCAAATTATATATTTAGTTAACGTTGCTGTATAAAAAACAAACATATTTAAAATAAAAAATTTTTTATTATATAAAAAGAACAAGATTTTAAAACTAAGCAAGCTATTAAAAAGCAGATTTTAAAAAAAATATGCGTAAGTAGTTGTTGTATAAAGGGTAGTATAGCGCGCATACAAAGGTGTAAAATATGCAGCAAGCCCGGACATAATATGCGCACTTGTTAAAATGTTATAAAAACATTTAGTAAAAATATTTCTAATTAAATTAAATTAATTTTTAATATTATAATTAAATTATTATATTTGTTTATATAAAAGTATAGAAAAGTTGTTAATAAACTTATATTATTAATAAATTTATGTTATACGTTATATAGTTAGTTTTTGTTTAATATATATAAATAATAAAAAATTATAACTATATTTTTTTTATTATTTAATTAAATTAAAATAGCAAAACTTTAATAATAATAATAATATATTTTTTATTATTTAAAACATTTTAAAATTATTGCTACTTTTAGCAATTTTTATTAAAAAAATCTAAAACAGCACAATTTAATAAACTTTAAGCAAATACTTTTTTAAGCAATATTATATAATTTATTACTTATAGCAATAATAGCAATAATATATAAAATAGTTTATTATAATAAAATAGTTGTTAATTATTTAGCAAAAATATACAAAATTAACAAATTAAAAACTAATAAAACAAGCTATAAAAAAGCTGTACTTTATTTTAGCACGTATATATTTATACTAATTTATATAAGCTTATATATATATATGCTAACAAATATTAAAAATATTTTAATATGCTTAAAAATACAAAGCTTTAAAGCTTTGAATGCAAAAAAAATCGTATTGCTTTATTATATATTTTTATGCTGCTTATTTATTATAAAGGCTTTAAATTTGTATAGCTTTAAAATAGTTATTGCATACAAAGTTAATAAACTAAGCTTTATGTTGTTTTTAATATTTTTTACAAACTTTATATTATGTTTAACCTAGCAAAAAGCTTTATTAATTGCTACGTTCTTTTAAATAAAAAACAATAAGCTAAATTAATAAAGCTTATAAATGCTAATAATATTAATTTAAATGCTTATTTGCCAAAAGTTATAATACAAATTTATAATTGTTTAACTGCTTTATATTTAAATTACTTATTATTAAGTGCATTATTTATTAACTAAACTTTATATATTTTTAAATATTAACAACTTAAAAACAATTTAAAACAATATACTTTATATAAAAAAATGCTAAAAATAAAAAAGCTAATTAAACTTATAAAAAGTTAAAATAAGCTTAAACAAAAGCTTTAAGCTACTAATATTATTTTATTAAACTTATATAACTTTAATAAAAATAACAAAATTAATAATTATATATAAACGTAAAAATATATTTTAATTTAAACTATTTATTAAATTAATATAAATAATAACATATAAACTATTTTTTTAAAAATAAAAAAAAGCTTAGTAATAAAAGCGCTAAAAATTAGCTACGCTTATATAAAATAAATTAGTTTTTATTAGTATTAGCTGCAAGCTTGTTTTATTTAGCTATATTTTGCGTATATAATAATAAACCAAAATAATTATATTTATTTTTGCTTAAAATTAAAAATGTTATACTAAATAAAACATTTTTTTAAAACAATTTTTTTTTTATTAACTTATTTAAAAATGTTTATAATTTTATAAAACTAGCTATTACTAATTTTTGCTTAATTTTGCTTACGCTTTTTTGTTTTTATTTAATTAAAAATAATTTGTTTATAATTTTAAGTTTTTTGTTTGTTTTTAAGCTTATTAAAACTAATAATAACTTAAAAAATAGTTTGGTTTAACGTTTTTTATTTTTTTTAAGTTTTATAAAAAAATTTTTAAAAAAAACTTATTAAAAATAATATAAATTAACTGCAAACTTATTTTTTATTGCGTTATTATTTGCAACTTTAATATTTGCAAGCCGAATTAAATATAAAAAATTTATAATTAATTTAATAACAAAACTTTTATTGCTAGTTATAACAAATACAACTAATTTATAATTGTAATTTTTTGCATATAAGTTTAAAATTGCCTAGTTTAACTTTAAATATTAAATAAATTCTTTATAGTTATTAAAAACTTAGTTAATTAAAATATTACAAGCAAATAATACTTTTACTTGTTTGATTTTTTTAATAACTTTATATATAAAAGTATTAATTAAATTAAGTACTTTAAATTTAACAAAAATGTTAATAACAACATTATTAACAACGTTTTGTTTTATTTTGCTTATTAATATAATACTTTATTATTAATTTGTTTATACAAAAACAAAAGCTTTGTTTACTTGTTTTAAAATAATCGGTTAAAATATAGCTTTAAAAACAGTTAAAGCAAATATTAAAATAAAACGTATAAATTAAATCAAAGTTTTTTTAGTTAAAAATTAAATAAAAAAACTATTTGTAAAATTAATAACAATAATAAAAATAAAGTGTATTTTTTATAATAAAACTTTGCAATTAAAACAAGTTTTAATAAATAACGTTACGCAAATAAGCTTTTAATAATTAATAACACAAATTATTATAAAGCTAATAAAAAGTAATTAATATTTTTTAAAAGTAATAAAGTTTAAACAAGCATATACAAGCTTAATTAGGTTTAAAATAATATATTTAATAAAATTAAATACTATATAAAAAAATTGTGCTTATACTATATACTTGTACTAAAATAGTTTTTAAAATAAATTAAAATTTGCTTATTATTACATTAGGGTATATTTATATACTAAAAAATCGTTTTTGAACAGTTAGCCCTCTCGGACTCCGTAACGCAGCTCCCAGATCCGATTCGTTGGACTCCGCCTTTCGAGCTAGCCCGCATCGAAGCTCCGCTCGTGCTTTATGAACAGGTTAAAGACGGTGAACGAAGCGATTGGAACCTCACCTTGACAACACTAGAGCATAAATATATACAGGAGCGCCTGGGGCAATCTGACGGTTTGGACGACAAATCGTATCACTGCGTTATCACATCGAAGACGAATCCTCTTATACACGGAATCAACGATGACGTACGTTATTTCGGTGGTTTACTCCGCGGGGTCCAAGTTTGACAAGGAATATTATCTAACGAAGCATGTGCGTGAACGCCCGAGGCAATTTCCCTTCACTAGGTGCGAAAGTATAAACGTGACTAACATCTAATGAAGATGCCTCTTGTCCAAAAACTATGGGGACCAGCTGGTCTCAAGAGCTGGAGGGTTGTGCATTACACCAATCCCGGAGCACCTTACGCCATCCAAGCGTGGCTCGAGTGGGAGAGCGCCGAACACGCTGATGCGGGTACTAAGAGCACCGACGGAGCCACTATCTTCGCCGACGTGCCGAATTTCAGCGAGGCACCCGCCCAAGTCTTGACTGGTGAGCAGATCGGGTTTGCCAGCTGGTAAACCGACGGGGGATATGGACGTACTCAGGAGAGGAAGCTATATATTCACTCCTCATTTTGACCCTTTTCGCATTCTGAGGTGACAATTATTGGTTGGCCTAGTATACGAAGTCTTGCGATCAGAGGCACAAGCGATTACACGCTGTTACAATATTTCTCTCCTCCAGGCAAGGCTTTTATATCGGGAACCACCTTCTCTAAATATCATAAACTTCCCTCTCAAATGAATCTTTCGTGAATAACGCTCCATCTATCTCCGTGGGTCCTGGCGGTTTTCAGAATAGGATGGATTATAAATTGCTAATCTATCATTCTTTCGGAACCCATGGACGACTAATTTCTTGAAAAGAGTGGTCTCCTTGCACCTATTTATTATCAAAGGTAACGACAACTAACTTATAGGAGTATAGAATCGCATTACGCCTCCCCCCGTTTACCTACCAGTCCTCGTAACGTCATAAAAAACTACCGACCCCCCCCCCCAAAAAAAAAAAAGATAGAACAAAAGAACGGCGCTGCCGTGTCAATCTAGACCACCCACCACTCTCCCTTAAGCTATTTTCTCACGTAGCTATCTCCCTTGTGAATATGTGTACATGTACTTCGAGTTGATCCTTAGTCATTCTGATCTATCCGTTTCTCGCCTAACTGGTTGGGCCATGTTTGGGGACCTGGTCGCAAATACTGTTGTATGAATTTATCCCAGAAGCACGGTGCCCATGTCCATAATAGTAGCCAGAATCGTCGTGGCTGGTACTGTATTGGCGCGTAGGTACCAGGGGAAAGCTCTGTCGCCTATCGCAATGGGCCTCGTCAGACTCGTATGCCACGGATGGATAGGTGGTTGAGGCGGGTGACAGTGGTTGGTACCCGTAGAGCGATCCCGTGCCGGCTACCGTATTTGCGTGGGTGAAATTCGCCGGAGGCGATGTCGACTGGGTCGAGGAACCGTGCCATCCGTGTATATCTTGTGGCGGGGACATGAGGGCTCTATTTCTGCCATAACTAGAAAACTTAGCCTACGTTTCTTTGGCAAAACTATATTTCATCGCATACCTCTCTGGATAAGTTCGATGTGACCCCATGTCGACTATATTATATGAATTTCCTAGTAGATTTGGCACTCTGGGCTCACTATTCTTCATGTGTCCATTTGTAGGGTAGTGAGCGAAACTGTGCCCTGGTTCAACGGCTGGTTGCGACAAGGTAGGAGAAGCCGTATCCGATCCACTCGAGTCATCCGGACTTCCCACAGACGTCGAACCGCCGTCGCTTCGTCTCCTGCAATTATATTTCCGAACACCCCATTTGATCAGCCGGCCTCTATATGCGCGCGTCCTATTCCCTCACAAATCAGCTGATAATTTCATTATGGGCAAAGAACTTCGTACGATGCTTTGAAATTATATTTATCAATCATTGTCTTCCGAACCACCGCCAAGGTATTCTCCGCATACAGCTTCTTGATTGTAGCTTCGTGCAAGTCCCATGGTTTCGTCATGGTTAAAACAGTTCCGTCTGATTGATTTGGACTCCATGTAATAGAGGGGGCAACTACTCGGCAGAGTATAATTATATGTGAAGATATGATAGCAGAGCAAGCCCACGGAACTCCTATCTGATGAAGATGGAATAGTAACAACTACTCCAAGAACTTTTCTGAAGAAGTTTCATTAAGCCCCCAGCCTTGTGAGGCAAATCAGCGAAATGAAGTGGTATACTGTTGATAAACCTACAATAGACTTATTGCAATAGTAGTGAAGACCGTAAGACAATGTATCCCCACAGGCAGGCTCTAGGTAGTCTAGCCACCCTTAGCCCGATATTAGTTTTTCTACTGTGTATACATGCTTTATTGGAGGAGGGAGGGGAGGGAATGATGAAGCTGCGAATAAGAGCCGCAGAGACAGCGAAACGGGAAAATGGCCCAGAGTATGTTCTAGGTTCAATAGTAGATCCCGGCATCATGTATGCATGCCCATAATGTTGACAAAACCTGCAGAGCCGAATAAGCGCTCGCCCTGGGTAGACAGATCTAGTCCGGCCCCCAGCCACGTTGGATACTATCCTGCAGGTATTGTCGCCTGTTTTGACAAGGGTACAATTGGCCCGAGGATGTGATGTAACCTACGTAGGGAAGTAAGGCTGATTGAGTCATCAAAAGTTCCTTCTCCTTCAAAGTTCTTACTAACCAAGTTGAAGCGATAAGCATGAGCAGGATATTCAACAAGCTTATTGTGCAGTCAAGTCAAGACCCAGTTTGATGACACTCGCCGATTTGACGTAATGCACTACGCCCTTCCTGACAGTCGTGGTGGCGTTCGCAATTAGTGTGTTGTGGCTTGAAGCCCTTGAAGGGCCTGCTGCCTAATGAGAGGGGAAGCGCTAGGGTAAGTATGCCATGCCGATCCTTCAAAGGGCTATTGATGGCACCTATTATCTTACACACGCTGATTTCGCCCGAAGGGCCAAGGGCCCATGCCTATGAGCGAGCCCAGCCGATGTGGTTGCATTCACTCAGCCACGATACCTATGCAAGTGACAACCGACCCGGGGAAACACTCACCTGGAGGTTTCATCTGACAGAAGGATTCTGCGGCAGTTTGCGGCACCAATGTTTCATTGTAGTGCCCTTTTACAACTAAACATTGACAAGCATGCTTGAAATAGGACTATGATGCACGAAGGTGTATTAAGTGTAGCCGCACGGGTAGGTAGTAATAAACCAAAAAAAGAACCCCCATGCAGTCATAATTTGCCGGAGTGTTCAACGTTTGCTTGCTACTATACCTAGGTACATAAGTGCCCTTCAAGCTGCTGGACGAACGTGAACAAGAACATTTAAAATTGGCCCTGACGACGTAGAATTGAATCGAGTGGTTCAAAGTGACATCTAATTTCATAATATTTACGTGCCCAAAAGAACCCATTATGATAAAATAGAGAGAAGTTCAATGTGACCTACATAGCTCGTCTATAAAATAAACTAATATGTGTATTGCATAAATTAATGAGACTGTCCACCCAGTTTTACGACCGGATGTATAACAAAGATTTATTATAAAGGGATGATGTTACAAAAACCACGTTAGCCTTGAGCTTGCGTAAGTGGGCAGAAAACCTGAGGCTTCCGGATTGATACCTCTGTCTGGGGAAGCAACTCTTACTCGAACAACACAAGAATCTTCCAGACGTTTTCCACTGCCACCAAGCCTCAACTCCTGAATGAAGGCATCCATCTAGTTTTATTATTGACTATTGATGTGGGTTTTAGCTGTGTGCTTTAGGTGGTTTGCAGAAGAGGGAGGTATTGACCATGACAAGTTTCGCAGTGGTGAATTCGACATTGATTTTCTACTTACGTAAGTATTGCTTATCCTTAATCATCCTCTCTCTTTCTGCGAGTACCTGAATATATTTAATGTTTGGCTTTTCTTTTCATGTCAGCGTTTCAACACATGGCCCCGTGTTAAACCTGAGAAGCATACCGAGGACGTGGCCACTTTCAACAAGCTCCCTACCGGCAGAGCACATACAACGGATAATGATCCACGCACAATGTGATGAGTATCCATAAATTTACAATGCAGCATGGAGATCAGGCGGGCCTCATGCATCGACTTGCATTCTGACGGCATACGCGGGAGATCGTACCGATTCGTATGCGCAGATGAGGAACAACGCATTAAATTGCTAACAGGGAGGGCCACTCATTAGCACAGGGTATTTTTACTCAAGGGGAACAGAAGGAGCTGAAAATTGTTGGGACTTTTAACCGCAATGAGCCTTATCATGAGCTATGAAACGATACAGAGTAAGTTAAATATACGATAAATCATAGGCACGAGCTATGAGCAACAAATTTCTCAGAAGAAGCCTTCATCGCTTCACAACAGCTTTTATTTTTCCAGGTTCCATGCAGCTGTAGTTTCTACTACATTGGGCGATATCGGACGATGCGGCTTACCGAGATACCGACGACAAGGCATCCAGCAAGGCATCCTCCGCCAGTAAACCCCCCATACCTACGCCCTCTCGTCCCACGAACCTACCTTCTATCTTCGTTCGAACTATTTATCCTAGTTCCCCCGCTTTTTTAAATAGAATAATACTAGTACACGGTTGTGTATAGATGGTTTAGGTGAGCTTTGCTGCGGCTTGTTGATATTCGGAGCCCTGATCGACGAAGTTGGCCAGTTAAAAAAAACGGATAAGAGTATCCGGGATAAATCTATACAACAGTTCTAAAAGATAAACGTCAGTCCTATTCAAGTTTCCTGAAATGGTACCTATCACCAACCTATCGCACATATGTCCGGAAATGTGAACGCAATGGAAATGCAATTACCTCATAGATACCTCCGCGTATCAGAAATGGCAGCCTTACGGACCCCGACAGAGGCGGCGCGCGGCACAGGATCGATTGCCTTTCCCCGTACCTATGCACTCATCCCGTCGCATCCATGGACGTGGGAGAGAGCTATGACACATGGGGCGATACAAGGGCCACATCAAAAGCTGACAGTGATATGTGCATGACAGAGTCCCAGTCATATGGCTGGCCTCACCAGGATACACTACGCTAGTCGGCCACGTTTGAATGCATGGCGTAGCATGGCATGCGTATGATAGGCACCTATTTGTGGCAGGTATTCGATTCGGCTGGCACCCTAGGAATGTAAAAAAAGCATGGGCGTACTACCTTGGGATAGATATCTATCAAACCCCGTGGTGTACGGTGGTATTATGTAGGTGAGCCTTGGCATATCATCAGCAGTGAACCCCCAATAGTCAGGCACCGAAACGCTGCAGTATTATCCAGACCTCCCCGCGAGGCCAATCGACCTACATCGAGAACACGCCTGGGTCCCTAGTCGGTGATTCTCATGATAGTTCCCCTTTTCTAGAAATGTTGCGCCGCATTCCCTTCCCCTCCTTTCTTACTAGTACCTCTCTACGCCGGCACTGGCCAATACAACAAGAGTCCTACCCTTTCCCTTTTGAGCCCTGAGCCCCTCATGCAGCCCTCTTATACTCCATCTTAATGCCCTCCGTGACCCTTCGAGGCCCTCTGGGATTTGCCATTGATGACTCTTTTTATACATTCTAGGCTTGACGTACAACACGCCGCTCTATCGATCTTGCACCCTATCAGCCCATACACAAAAAGTCAATGGTGACACCCCATTTCCACCTTTCAAGTCTACCTTGTGACGCCTTTTCCATCCTACATCACCTTATCGGCACCTTAATCTGCACATTTGGACACCTTATACCACCCTAAATGACTATACATTGAACGTCATCCGATAAACCCAAACTGCCCTGTAATTCACACCTTACCATCCCATCCACACCCCCTAATTTTTCAAGGTTGACCTTGGATCAGGTAGGAATACCCGCTGAACTCTCCGCACCCTCCAATATCCTATACCACCCTATGCTACACCCTACGTCCTACGTCCTACGTCCTACGTCCTACGCCCTGCACCCTACACCTTGTACTCTACTACCTAGCACATTGCCTCGACGGCAACGAAGCCGAAACTAGTCTAGAGGAATAGAGAGATACCCCCTCATGTTGCGTCAGTGCGGGGGGATTGGCACGGTCTATTATTCAAGGGGGTTACATAGCCATATCTTCACCTTCAATCTAAAGTGCTTCAGACTGGACCACTTTGCTACTCAAATTTCATAATCTGGATTTTTTATATCAAATGTTGAGTTGTGATTGAGCCTCCAATAAATTCGGGAGGCATATTAGCGTGTGTGATGGGCATTATCTCCGACCGTAATAAAAAAAAAATAGCAAGCGGGAATAGCCGACACACATGCAATCGTAAGCGAGCGCGAGTATAAAAAAACATAGGCATAAGCACAATAATAATATACATTAATACACACAGCCCAGAGGTAAGAAGAAGGCGAAGCTGGGATAGGGTAAGAGAAAAAAGAAAGGTAGACTGCACGAGACAAATCAACCAAGATGAGCGAGCATTCTTACGCCCATTCGGTTGGTCGCCCGCGGCTGAAGTCTCATTCGCACCGGGACACCATAATATCGATTAGCATGACAAGAATCAAAGCACATACTATATTTTAAAAGGCCGCAATTGACCGAAGGAACAATGGCGGCAAGACTAACTGGGCAAAACGAGGAAACTAGTCGTGGTGACAAAGATGATAGATAGGTATTAGTGCTATGATGGGAAAAGCCGAAAAAAATGAGATGAACGACAGAACTTCCAATCCAATGTCCGTCGTTTGCGCCCTCGCCCTTCCTTGGGGTGTCGATTTATGCGGGAAGCTGCTTCTAGTTGCTGCAACATCGTCACCATAGCCCCCTTGTTGATCCGTCGGATAATTCCTTAGGGCCAGCATCTTATGTTATCTGATATAGTCACGTCTGCCTAGCGCAGAGCCTCGTATTCCGCCTGAAGTTGCCTTGTGCGCGCCTAGGCCAGCATCTGCATTGTAACCCAACACATCCCGTCCTAATGGACCGATCATCAAATTCCCCATCCACGACAAATCAAAATTACAGACAATGGAGGGGTTGGTTGAGCGCCTGACAATAGAGAGATCAAATGCATGCCCGGCCATATTAACCATATTTGGCAATTCAGACCGAGAAACTTCTCTTGGGGCCCCGGCTAGGTAACTCCGGTGGTGTCTCAAAACGGGGCTTTGGTTTACTGAGGCTACCTTGCCGGGAACGGGGAGATGTCCAAACGCTACGCCTCTAACCCACGACCTTCTTCTCCTCGGTCGCAGGAGTAGCAGGGCCCGAAGTAACCTTCTCTGTCGGCGACATAGCTGTAGGGCTACTCACAGTCTCGCCGCCAGTAATGCCAGCCTCTTGCTCCTTGTGTCCGGCATCAACCTTTGAAATCTTGGAACTCGTCGAGCTTTGGGAACTCGGACCTCCCACTACTGGCGAGGCTGGCGTGCTTTCGTATGCACCACCGGTGGCGCCAGCAGCGATGCCAATGGCCTCGAACCACTTCTGTGCATCGGCCGGCGTGTGCGCCTTGAAAGAAAGCTCCGAAGTTCCAGCGAGCTTGCTGCTGAAGCTCTTGCCTCGATCTTTCCCCTTGACACTGAATTTGTCCCCACTAGGCACACCAACAACAGCATCAGGTAGGTAGATTGACAGTTCGGGTTTCGGATCGTGCTGCAGATTATCATCATCCTTGAACTCGTGAAGATATTTCCCCGGTGTAACAACGTAGTAAGCAGATTGAGTGCCCCAAGAGAGCTTATTGCGAGATTTGCGCTCAAGGCTCCCTTCGATCAATGGTTTGGTCGAGGTGTGGCCCTGGTTCGGGAAAGTAACGGCATCTAGGCTTCTCGGAGGGTCATTCGGATTCACTAGACGGTGTGCATTTCGCTCGCTAAACCCCTTCCATTCAAAATCGCCTGGGATACGCTGTGCAGCACTAAGCATGTCGGCATAAAGAGCTCGCGTCTTTTCAGCCTGGCCGCCGGCAACTTGATTGAAAGCTTCCATCGCTTCTTGGATAACCAGGATAACATGAGCTTCGAAAGCCTGGAACCCATCTTGAACGTGGAGGAGATCGTTGCTATGATTATTCTCTGCAATAATCTGCTTGTTCAGCCGATGAAGCACCCCACGTTTGAGTATGTAGGGGTCATCAGTAGGGTTTAATTTCCCACCCGTGGACTCGAATGACGCCGAGTGTTGTCCGAGCAGCTCTATGTGCTTCTGAGTAGCGTTCCTAGCTTTTTCGATCTCCTTAGCGCCCTTTTCTACTCCATGAGAAACTTCCTTGTGTTTGGCCTTGATCTCCTTGTGTAGACGCTCAAGGATGGGGAGGACGGTGCCCTTCAGAGTCTTCTCAGTCTCGGTGTTGGAGTTTACTAATGCCTTTAACAATCAGCCGTGGCTCCGGAGCAATAACGATGTGTTTGAGCAACTGACCTGTGTATTTACTCGCATGTTCTCAAAGAAGCCGGCAACGCCACCAAGACCCTGGTCAAAATGATGACCCTCTCTCAAGGGATGAGAGATCGTCTTAAGAACCTTCTCATACTCTTTGGCATGAAACTTATGCACCTTCTCCACAGCACCGACATAGTCTTCTAGGTATACAACAGCATGTTTCCATGCTTGCAACCTCTCTGTGAGTAGTCCAGCGGTCTGCTCACACGTATTAGTGCAACAGCAAAGGGACAAAAGAGTGTGGGACGCACAGTGGTTGGGTCGATTTCGGGGACGGCTTCGTCGCCGAATGTCGTGCCCTGCCTCAGAGGCATCGTCTTCGAATCGCCACTCATAGTGGCGTTGGCTAGCCGATTTGCCGTATGACCTTGGTGTTATGGAGGTGGCGTCGTGTTCGGTCGTCGTCGGATGGTGCGACTTGCTGGTGGGATGGAGAAAGGCAGGGGAAAGTGCCGAAAGAGGCGGAAGACAAGGGACTTGTTTGGTAGCGGTGTATTAAGGGGTTGGCTCGGAACTAGGTAGGTAGTTCAATGGTCGGGGTCATCAAGAGTCGCGGGTGAAGCCGACGCGGGGGTTGGCTTGTGGGAAATAAATTAGATCCATCCAGCTATTGAAAATGACGATGTTAGCATGGTAGCGCAGCGACATACCGACCATAGGTACTGGCTACATTGTGATAGGTACTATCGGGGGGTAGCGGACCCTTGTGTCGATCACGACAGGTGTTGCTGGCCTGGCATTGAATGATGCCTGAGTGGACTGGGTGATGGAGCAACCATCTCAATTACCGGGACCTGTGTGTGATGGTGTAGCGAGTGTATTAGGTATTGTGAAATTGTAGCCAAGAAATACTGGATTGGCCTACCCGGAACAAGTTTAGTACATATCCAGCTTCCCCTCCCTCTCCGACAGACTTCTCCGTCAGTCTTGACACTTTCTAGATAAAGAGGATGGTTTGCTATGACGCTACCTAGGTAAGTAGTAGTATAGGTGTAGGTATCGATAATGAAATAAATGGTGAGATTATCCCGATGCTGAGGTCATCGATCTTCAATCATCCCCCCTTGCGGGAGATGCTTCTTAGTCTGGCTATGAAGGATACACTGAGAATATAGGTACACCAATAATGAAGAGGAGAATAAATCCCCTCTAACCTCGCTCTTTTCGTGGCCCACTAGGTTCTTTGAGCAGCGTTTGCAGTATTGCAGTGGTGTTTGAGCAGGTGCTCTTCTGTCCGCTCTAATCAAGATCCCCAAAGCGGTAGTGTACCCACTGTAGGTACTGCCCAAAGGTCAAGCATGTGACGTCAGTGGGGTTAGCTACTTAGACCTACGTAGTATCTCGGGTGCAAGTGCGATTAAACCCTCTGCCCAAGACTGTTATTGAACAATTTCGCCTCCTACCCCTCTCTTGTCCCTACGTGGTATTCGAAATTTCACACTTGATTCTTGGAAAAGCGTGGTTCCAGGACAAATCGTAAAGAGCTGTATTATTGTGAAACTGATGCTCGAATTCGTCTTATCCTGGTCCCGTGCCAAGACATTCAAAACATATCGATAGAGTGGGGTGGTAAGCAAATGGATGCAAGAGATATCGCTATTGCATTTATACAATATGTGCTGTTTGTAGGTATTTGATGCTATTATTCTCCAGAACAGACAAAGAAAAACAGGAAAGATGCCGCCAGTGTGGTGATCCGCTATTTCTATTCATTATGACCCTATGTTATCGCCAAACTCCAACCATGCCCAATGTATGTCATAGATACGTCCTGAACGCCGCAATGATGATGTGTTTGTGATATCCAGCCACTAATTAAGCGGTAAGCTCTGAAGTGAGTGAACCTATACTACTGCTGTCGGAGTTCATGAAGTACCTCTATGTTGTAGCAGCCTCAATCGTCGCTCGCCGTCGTGCCCACCAATCCCAGCATGACTTGGCAAGAAGCTGAATCCATGAATGTGATTCCGGCTCGTGCTTGATGCGCTTCTCGATCTGCTAGATTCGCCACCTTGTCTTTCTGCTCTGGAGCCTTCTGCGATCACTTCCATTGGATCTGCAAGGACTCGAGTAGGGGAGCTCGGTGCACTCATTGCTGTGTTATAATCCGGAAGTACGAGAAATTCCGTAGCACTATGCGTTCTAGGAAGAGGTGTTCTTGTTGCCGTTGTGTAGCTCGGAACCTTGCTGAGTTGTTCCATGCTCGGAAACTCGGTATGGACTGGTGGTGTTTCGTGGCCCGAGTGCCTAGAATGTTCCTCCTCGCTTGTACGTCGAGACAGTTCAGGCGAGTGAGGCAATGATGAATCTGTGGCGTGGTCGCTATCGCGGAGATGATGAGGCGTTATGGCGCCTGATCCGGAGTCGTGTGCTGAGTGGAATCTACTTCCGTGGTGCTCATCAAGCGACATGCTCTGTAACCTAGACGATAGAGCAGCAGGCGTGACTGCAGCACTATGAGAAATGGCTGCCAGGTTCTCCGACGACCCGGCCCGAGAATGGCCGTAGAACGGGGTGCTGAGACCGCTTTGCACTCCTGGTGTCATGAGACCACTGATATCCACATCGTCGTAAAGCTGATCGAGTACATGTTGACCATATCCGGGAGGCGCCAAATTCTTATGTTCATCCAAGGCTTCGTCGGCCGCGCCGGGCGATCGTGCGACGAGATTCCCCTCGTCATCTAATGGCATATTCGGTGAAATAAAGACAGTTATGGGTAATGTGGCACGGAGCTGGAACCCTGGTTAGTCGACGCCGTTCGCATATATATGGGTGCATAATGTGAAATCATACCTCGGAGACGTGCCCGTCTGGGTTATTAAGGGCAACGGTCAGTTTTAGTTTGTGCCTGATTTTGATCCCTTGGACCGTGCAGTCTTGTATGCACCGATTAAGCTTCTTCGGTAACGGTAGTTCCTGGTTGACCACCCATCCTTCTTGTCCGCTTTCTTCAATTATATCTTGCCAATGCTTTTCCCGTGTAACCTCTAGATTCCATGTTGCCACCTCACGATCGTGCTTATGCATTCTCATGGGGTGGCCTGGCCCGGACACCGTAAATTCCTGTGTCTCGAACATCTTGACCGCAATATTCCCCATCTCCAAGCCTTTTAATAGAGGGGTGAAGCGCATTTCGAGGGGCACGTTACTACCAAATACAACTGCCTTTTGCGGGATGGCGACCGAATATTCGATCTTGTTCGGCCACACGTTCTCAACACTCATGGCGTGGTTCAATTCCAAGGCTGCAGGTTCCAAAGTCCGAATAATTCGTAGCCGTTTGTAAGCATGGAGATTCTTGGCTAGCTTGCCACGAGAAACGGTCGCTTTGAAGAGATAAGTGATCCCTGTTTGGTAGAGACCTTCAACGCTTTCAGGCGTGTCGCCTGCAAGCATAATCTCAAATGGCCACTCGTAATTCCCGGGCGCAAGAATATTGTGATGGCTCGTTTCTCCCACAAAAGGAGTCCAATTGTGCTTCAGGATAGCGGCCGTTCGATCAACTTTCTGATTATGGATACCTGATGGAGTTTGTCTACCATCCAACCAGGCTATCCGGCAATGACCCGTAAGTCGTAAATGGACATCTTCCACTCTTAGAGACTCCCTGAGGCACAAAACGACGACACCTTTCAAAAGCTGACCAGATGCCTCGTGGTCATTCCCACGAAACACAATGAATTCGTTGTCAAGCCTGTGCACGAGTCAGCCAATGTGGTCATCGCCTTATGTGAATCCCTCCAAGAACTCGAACTCACCGTATCTCAAAAAGAGAGCAGTGCCGGTTCCCGACCGAGGCGAATGGGTTAAACGATGGCATTTCCGTCGTCCTCTCTATGTAAGTGTTGGTGTGATCTAGAGAAAAATGCTGTTATAGAATGATTTAAATGAGCTGAACCAGTAATCCTCGAACAAATCACGGGACCTGCGATGGTGAGGCGAGTCATGTACTCAAAATCGCGCTCATAAAAAGCCAATTTTGGAGATGGCAAAACAGCTTGCAGCGGCGACACCGACAGAGCAAGGTGTGGGCAGAAATAAATATGCGCTTGTCGGTTCGAAACGAGAAAGGCCGGACTGGTACTGATCTTTCTCTCGTCTTCTCGTTCCCCGTCTTCGTCCTTTTTTTTTTTTTATGCAACTAAATAAAAGACCGCTGTCGATAAAAACTGCAGTTGAGGCGAGTCGACTTAGAATGGGACGGTGCGTTGGATGTCTCGCAGGCCGGAGTATAGGGAGAATCGGAGTCTGTTGGTTGTCTCACTGATGTTTGTTGTAAGCCGTAACACATGGAGGGCGCTGGAATGCGGCGAGGCAAGAGTTGGAAGCCGCAATGCAGTGTGCAAAGGGAGGTTTCAGGGGAATATATCCCCCCTTATTGCCCCAGTAGCAAATAGAGTTTTGAAAATTTGCGACACGGTATCTTGGGATGAAAATTCAAAGGACGGTCACAGTCATGAAACAACGAGCACTTAATAATAAAAGAGCTACTAGCTACCTCGTAAAGGTTCGCCGTGTTCGGGGGAGGGGAGGGAAGCCGGGGGCTACTGTCGGCTCTAGTGTAAACAGGAAATCGGTGGCACCAGATGGCGGCCCGCTCTGTTGCTACTAACAAGTACCTACTGAAGCTAAAGTTAGTAGCCTATCTATCGTATGTAATCAGGTCACGAAAAGTTATCAAGTGGTTGGTTTTGACTGCGGCGACATCCGAGGGGGTCATAGTTACAGTGCGCGTGGTCCATACTTAGTACATAACCCATTTACCTTAGCTACCACCTATGTGACCTACCTATGTAAGCACTTCCATATCAATTCAGGGTGGGATGAAGTGCGATTAGCGGCCAGCTGGCCAGCTGCAGGGGTAATAGGCACCTACCCCTCGGTCTTCGGTGGAGGGGTAACCGATTAATAGGTAGATGTGGTACTATAGGCTGTAGGCGTTGTTTGGGACCTATAACTACCATATAGTGGAGTAGGTAGGCGCAAGGCATACACTACTAAGGTGTTTTATACTTTTGAGTCGCTGTACACGGATCGTATTCAAAGACACTTATCATCACAACCGATGAATATGTGGAATTTCAACAGGAAATTATTAGTATCATATTCCATTAGATACTTCTCATATCTATCCTCTGTAGGCTAGAAGCTAGAAAAATGAGTGGGTAGCTCGACCTGCATGTACACTACTATAGATAGCTAAGTTTCTATAAGTGGATAGGTACCGATCTACATTATGTACTATACTATAGTACTGTATGGACACAGCCAAGACATGTGAATTGCGCGATCCAGACCTAGAAAACAGGTAAATTATCTCCATACACGATATATACAGTCACAATGCAGGTATATGGGCGCAGCATAGGTTGAGACGTTACCACATGCGATACGATCTAGATAGAATCGTAGCTACGTCAGCGGCAGGTTCGCTGTTGCTTGATGAACAACCACACGTGTTTCTCGACGGCTTATATAGTAATATACTAAGCTGATTGTTATAGGCGTGTTCACAATGGTCTGCCCATCCATCAGCATTGCTCATCGTTTCACGGCAGACAGCTCGGCTTACAGAATAGGCAAGCCGAAGCGCATGAACCTTGAGTCTATCAGCAGCCACGACGCAGCTGACGACCCTGACATTGGAGGGAGAAGCATGTCATGTCTCGACAGAAAAAAAATATGGAGTCTTGTATGCAAGATAATATAATATGCCTGTATACCGACTTGCAGTTGTTGGTCCTCAGCCTGATGCGGACCGCCCTGATGCAGGAGCAGGCAAATCATTAAGCCGATCTTCCCCTATTACATTAGTGGCTACATAGCACCATGAGATTACACTAGTTGTCGAAATGGGCCGATCATGGTATGAACCAAACGAGCAAAAAAAAACCTGTTCCTGCGTTCTATGGAGACTCGCACTCTAGACCGACTCTGGCCGAGATAGCGGCCAGTCAGAGTGTTGTCGGCGAATCACCGAAACTGCTCGCTTCCTTACGCAGTGAATGCGGTTATGCGGTCCGTGACATGATGTGACATGACGGGCGCTGCCGAACCTTGGCGATCAGGTCCAGTCTTCAACTCTCATTTGTTCGCGAACCAGCATAATCCTTAAACACACAAATAAAACAAAAACAAAAACCATCTACGCTATCTAGATTGATACTTCGTTATGCTGACGCTTATCAAGTGTAATCTGTAACTCATCCATTTCCCATTTATGCTTAACTTCTCTGAAGACTTTATTCGCCTCTTTACTTAATTTTTTTCGTTATCAAGGTCAGTAGAGTCATCAAAGTACCGGGCTCAAAATCATTGTGGTGCTTCATCGGTCCTATTCTTTGCGGGTACACTACTTTCAACAGAGCTCGTTAGCTGGGTAGCTAATCATCCATTGCTACCTAACTGCCTGAGCCTCATGTGCCGCAATAAATAACTCAACGAGTTCGAATACCTCCTTTCTAGGCCGACTGGAAAAGAGTTGCCTAGTGTAACCTCCCAGCCAATGAGACTAGGGAGTTGAGCACATGAGCCTCATACTAAAAGCGAGCAAGGGTGCTATAAAGATAAGGTGACATCTTGTCATTAGCTGGCGCAGGCAGCTGAGCCTCGCCATGTTCTGCGCTATAATCCAGAGCTTGATAGACTCTTCTCGGTTAGTTTAGGTGCTTCATAGATGTGGAACACAGATAGGGAGTAGATTCGAGATTGGCCGGCAGTGAAAATTTAGTATGTTCCACTTAGTCGTCGTCCCCATCCCCAGCCCGATATTCTCGAGTTGTCTACTGCAAGTACCCGGGTTATTTTCTTTCATGCAAAAAAAGATTTTTAAAAAGGGATCAAAAAAATTGAGGCAATGAGATACCTCGAAGCTCCATAGGACTGGCTAGCGCAATGTTTGACTATAGCCTGGACGAGAAACCCCTAGTCCCGCTTACCCCTATCCCACTCCGTTCATACTAGTAGTTGATGTGCGCAGAGCCTCCGTGGCAAGTTCATCACTACACAGTCTGCCAGTCACGCTTGCGTGGGTGATTGGCCATGTGGATTGGCAAACTTGAGATCTCCGGCAGGGGTAAGATGTCGTCGCTCGCATTCTCAAAGGCCTGAACAAACAAGTTTAGTAATCTATCTGCCTTGTGGCATGACGAGTTTCCGAGATTTGAAGAAAACATTCTTTTCAAACAATGTCAGGACTGGACGGGCGACGGGACACTGCAGAAGAAGATTCTGACGCACGGGAAACCTTCTTTTTAGAAATTGAAATCACGTCTATTCCCTGCCGTCGTAATTTGATAGATAACTTTTCAACCCTAACATCCCAAGACCGCCCTACATGGTCCGCATCCCTCCCTCCCTATTGTGACAACCTATGTTGAATTCACAAACAGAGTTGGTTTCAGCGGCGAGAACCTATCGTTCTGTTGCATGCCGAAGTCTTCCGATAGACTAGACATAGAGGCCCAGTCAGCTCTCCTACGCCTTCCTCCTCCTAACCCTAATCTTAGCATCCAAAGGCGGGATGCCAAACCCTGAAAACCACTGGTTCTGCGGCCGCTGCTTGTTGTAACTCTCGGGGAACTCCAAGTCGTACTTACGCACTAGGTAGGCCATGATCATTTTGAGCTCAGTGTCGACGAGGAACCGGCCCGGACACGCGTGCCGTCCGTGGGAAAACCCGAGGTAGCTCGCCGAGGTGGAGACGAACGTCGACTGGACATTTTTCGATTGGCCTCGCGGACGCGAGAAGCAGAAGGGCTGGAACGCGAGCGGGTCTTCGAACGTCTCTGGGTCTGTCTGGGCCTGGTGCGCGAGGATAGACACCATGGCGCCATGGGGCAGGCGGACGCCGTCGGGAGCCACGACGCCCTCCGGCGCGATGACCAGGCGCTGCACGGTGCGGCCGATGAACGAGTACAAACGCATGGTTTCGCGGGCGAGACTGTCCGCGTGCGCCATGTTGTTCAATACAGTCTTGCTCCAGGCTCCCTCGCCGTCTTCTCCTAGCACATCCCTCACCTCACCGCGAAGAGCAGATATGGTGTCATACTCTACATCCGAGCCGATCAGATTGAGAATAAGGTTGTGAAGCGTGATGGTAGTCTGGTGCATGGTGCCGAAGTTGAGGATGGCAATCCGGCGAGCGATGTTATCCAGGCTCTTCGCCTCCTGTGACCTCTCTTTCACGGCATACGATAAGATTTTCTGGAGGATATCACGTGGTGTCTGGCTATCAGCCTCAGCACCCTTCCTTATCATTACCATCCTCTCTTCATATAGCGGCTTGAGATGCGTCACCAGATCATTAATCTTCTGGGACATGAGTCGGCTAGCCCAGGGGCCGAATATTGGCCAGAAAGGCTTGCGGGTGCTTGCGAGGCAGCCTGCAACCTCTAGCATGCCGTCCAAGACACCATAGCAACTGGTGATGTAGTCTTGGTCCTGGCCTGGGTACATCACGCGTTAGAAATCGGTAAAGCGAGATCTCGTCCGCGCACTTACATAAAGGATGCCCTGTAGGAGAATCACCGAGGGTTAATCGCTGGGTTGCTCGCCCAACAATCAGACGGCAAGTCGGGAAGAGCTCGATTTCCTTCCATGTATCTGTGTCTGTTCCCAGACAAGCGTCCACAGCCGCGCGTACCTCATCGTAAACGGCCTCGTAAGAGTACTCCATGATACTGTTCAGGGCTGCCTTGGTCACATACCCACCCCAAGGGTCATATGCATACTTGTTGCCCAAGCTGTATCCAAGTTGGATAGCGTCGATTTGCGCAGCAAGTGAGCTTATCTGGGAGTCTGGCTGTTTGCACAGCCAGTTCAAGGCGCTCGGTGGCAGGAGGATCTCTTCATTTGGGCCGAAGACGGGGATCAGAACAGAACGGTCCTTTTTGGAATACTATCGAACGAAATAAGGCTTCTGTTAGTGACTCTATCGAGAAACGCAACAAGAGCCCTCACATTCTGATAAGCCATTTCGAAAACGGAAAGACAATCGCTTTCGAACTTTTTCTTTATGTCTTCCCACGAAATGCCCTCTTCGGCGCCGAGGCGCGGGAGGTCTCGCGGGTAGCGGACATGACGGAAGAAAAAGTAGTAGATCGTGATCCCGATAACTATTATTGGGAGAATAGCTCTCTGGAGTATGTATACTACAAAGTGGTAGAGCCCGTCCATCTTGAAAAGGGGACGGGTAGCTGGCGCGCTTAATAGCTGAGCAAGTAGGGAGGGGAGCCAAGGTTATTAGGGCACCGCCTTTATAACACGCACATGAGTATCGTATGTCAAGATTGTGCGCGGTGATCATCATCAGGGATCTATCGAAAGAGAACCCGAAACACCTCTGGCCGACTATATAAGCCCACGTCCCAAGAGGGACTTAACTTTCTACTAAATCACGGACGACTCCATGCCATGTAAGTACCGGGACTAACCGGGGCACGAAGTGAAAACCGGGACAGGGACTTGTCCTATTAACGCTCCGTAACGAAGCTAGATCGGCTTGCACATCGGCTCTTCGTTCGCGATTCAAGTGTTGGCGGTAAGAGCGCTTCTTTGCGTAGCCTACACACGTAGCTCTATCTCCCCACGAGGATCTCATGGCGCCGCTCGAGCGACGTCGGCAGAGCCCAGTTAGACTTGTGTATGCTTTTCTATGTAATATCTGTTGTAGCAGGTCCTTTCCCCGAAGCTTACCATATAGGGGAAGGTCGTCTCTCGACATGCCACGAGAGAGCGCAGTTCTGGGCACGCGCAAGGCTCGATATGCGACGATCATTGCGGATTTACACACATAATCGGTAAGACGGTGGGGGGTAAAGTATGTCGTCTAAACGACCTAGTCCGAATTCCGCGCGTCCTCTTGTATATTGAAACTGGTTAGCAACATCTATTCGACTTACCATTATGTTTTTTTTGAAATAGTCAAGTCTCCTAACAAGTAGTCGAAATGTTGGTCCAACCCTGAAGGTTAGCCATATATGCCTTATCTCGGTTCTCATCTTCTTAAGCTTAGGTTTCAATATATATTTTTGGATCAGGCAGGTTTCATCATTGGCGCGGATATCATTAGTAACTCAATAAATAATTTCTCCCTTGAAGAGAACGTATTCAAGTGGGAGGCGTGCTTAGAGCCACTAGAACTAGGGAAACAGTGATACCAAGCGTTTTAGTTCTGTTAGGGCTACCCATAACATGACCAATGACCTCAGGTAGTTTACTAGATGAAGTATATTAGTGTATAGTAGTCAGAAAGCAAGGGTGTGAAACACCAAATTTGGGCAATACCTACAAGAGGAGGAGAGCCTCGAGAAGTGGGAAACCCAACTGAGTCAGCTTCCAATATATGTTACCAGCAGGGGAAGGTCGGAAATTGAGGCCAAAAAACAAGACTTTAGGGTATGTATCTTGGCGTTGATCTTCGTGATGCCAATTTCCGAGTTTTGCTCTATTCTCCTCTAATCGACGAGTTTGAACATTTTAAGCTTTTGCCAAACTTCCTCAAGCAACGCCAAAGAAGCTTCGTCATTGTTCTAGAAGGAAAAGGGCCGAGCAGTACCTGATAGGAGCCAAACGGCGTGCGGGGTTTCCCGGTGTGGTCTAAGATCTTGGGTCTCGTAGCCTCAAATTCGGACGGCAGTGATAAAAGGCTGACTGTAACTCTGCGTGGGAGTTGTTATAGGCCCTCATTCAGAGGGTAAATGATAGGGTTCTTCTAGTCACTACGCTACGCTACCAAGTATATGTATGGCAGGGACTGGTGTGAATTAGCTGTCTTTATTTTAAATAATACGGAATCTAATATGAGGGGTAATAAGGCAGGTACATTCATCTGATTATCTGATCAGATTATCTTATCAGATCTAAATCCTAGTTGATCACTTCACACTACCAGTCTCTTACCAGTAGGGTGCCCACCTCACTTCTAGCGTTACTCGTCAATCGATAAAAATTTTCTTGTTTTTTAATGCCGAAGTACTATATCCAGTAGCATAGGGTTCGTGATACTAGGTACACCAAGTATCATATTCATAGACATACAGAATCTCCCCCATATATGTACCTATCAATAGGAACTATACACCTATGTCTGACCATTATCTACCAGGGTTTTTTATGCAAAATTATGATCTGTGTGGTAGAGTTACGCATTCCAGACCGCAAGTGTTCAAGTGCCGAACACATTACGCTACCGGCGCTATAATACACCACACTACACACAATGATATATTAGGATCGACTCCGTCTCCATCTAGGGGGCCGCATCCTAACCTTACCACTTCCATCCAAAGGCGATAGAATTTGACAGACTGGCTGCGCATTACTGCCGCTGGCTGGCTTGTGACGCATACGAGATTGAACGTGATCTTTATTTGATAGGGTGCTATGGCTGGTATTTGGGCCCAGGGAGGTCGCCGGGCTCATCATAGATCTTCACTAAAAGGCACTATATCTAGGCCTTGAAAGTCTTTTTACGCGTTCATGATTTGGGAAGGTCGACATAATTTAGTGCCTTGTGAGAGGCAATATTGCCAACTGGACTCCGTCAAACCTTTGAATCCACCAGCAACTACCTATATAACATCTGTAAGAGAATCTGATGGCCGGCTCCAGGTTCGGATGTGACCTACATTCACTCATGTCAGCATAACTCACGGCTGGTTCTTAGGTCCAACTCACCTGACTTGCAACTGGTCATTATAGATTCTTCAGTAAATGCGATCCAGCTTAGCGGGTCCTTGTCGGCGATCTTGGTCAACACGGGAGGTAGTATCGCTACATTGGACCGCGGCTCGACGGGATAATTGATGTTTATTCCTGCTTCATCACCGTCTGCAACCGAAATGGTCGACCCTGGGCGTATTCTACCCGGGGATGTGCCCTGGGTTTCGGCGCGGTGTAGCGTTGGCACACGGGACGAGATTGAACTGCGTTGTCGGTGCGACGACTAAAGGTTAAGTAGATAGACGTAATTACGGTCACGAGGAGACTCACAATCTTTGGTTTATGCAACATTCCTACATTGAAATCCCATAAACACAACCGGCAGTCCTCCCCTACGCTGCCAAAGCGGTAGTTTTTCTCGTCGCACCTCCATGGGTCAAAAGCAACTGAGGTCACCCACGATTGGTGTCCCTGGCACCGTGCTACGAGTGTCGTCTCTTGGGGATACCAAATGGAAATCAGGTCGTCTTGTCCTCCTGTTAGGACATATTTACCATCTGGTGACCAGCAAACGCAAGTAAATCCACCATAATATGCGTTATATAGGCCAAGCAATCTATTGTATTCCGTATCAGCATTTTTGAAGATACCATTGTGCGAGAATCAAGCTTCTTACTCTTCCTTAAGATAGTCTATGATCCGCATTGTTCCGTCTTCCGAAACGACAGCTAGATGCCGGTTATCTGGCGAAAAGTTAAAGGCATTGATTCGTTGATTTGAGAGTTTCCAAACAGCAACTGGGTTGGTTTTCTGATTTTTCGAATGGACAGACTTCAATACTGATATCTTATCTGAAGGCTTAATATTAGGGGGGGTAGTATCGCCATTCGACTGGGCTTCTTCATCCTCTTGGTTAAAAACGGCATCTTCTTTCTCTTTGTCATAGACGACCAGCGAGCCATCCATATGGGCCGCTAAGAAGAGGTTTTCGGCTCCGGGAATCCAGCGTATCTGTGATACTGGAGTCTTGTTGATGACACCCTAGGCGACATGAGTTAATTTTAGCTGGTGATTATGAGCTTATACTACTTACGTTTTTGTTAAGTCTCGTATATCGCTGAGACATTGCCTCCCACCAGATAATCTCGCCCGTAGAGAACCCCATGATAATGTCTAGGTGGCTAGAGCTTTTTGTAACCAAATTCACATCGTGACTGAGGCAATGGGCCTTGGTGAACAGGATCTTGGTCAGATATTCAGCCTTTGCAGGGGATGATAAGTCGAGCCATTGGAAAGCGCGATTGATGTTTGCAAATACGAATATGCCGTCATTTGGCCTATCTGCCATCTTCTTTGAGAAGGCCTCATTGATGATTACACGCGAGATGAAGGATGAATTGCTCTTGGTCATATTGTTCTTTGGCTTCCGGCGTTTGTTCGGATCCTTAAACCGCTCGGGCGCGAGGAGCGCATTCCCATCGCCAAACGCCGGGGCAGACACGGCTGTAGCAGAGCCGGGGGCGCCCACATCGCTAAATGATGTCCCTCGACCCTCCCCATCGCTGCTCAGCTTGGCATCGTTCGATAGCCTCCATTCGCTCGGATGTTCGGCTATGCTGCCGGGTAGGGTTGCCGTCGCGGCGAGCTTATAGAAGACGGGAGGCGGCCGCCGCGCATCGAGACTCAAAAGGGAGACTTTGGTGCCGGCGGTGGCTGGTTGGGGATTCGTGGCGAGCGGGTTCGGGTTGATAACGGGGGCCTCTGAAGGATGAGGAGGAGGTGTTGCGAGGAGCAAATCTTCTTTGAGCACATAGGTTCCTATTGCAGAGCTTCAGTAGCGGGTTCTGAAGACCGTCGATCTAGCGATGGACGAGGCGAGACGGGGCGGGGGCGGAGCAAAGCGCATACCCTCTCCAACGAGAAACTGATCTTCGGGAGTCGATAATATGTTGTTTGTCTCAATCATGGGAGTCGCATGACCCGCGGCGACGGCAGCATTGTATGCGGCCTGGGTAGGATATCTCGGTGGAGGGGGTAACACACTACTAAGTGCCAACGAGGGCGCGGGAGTGAGTAAATAGAGTTAATTGCTCGTCACTAGGGGAGCTTACAACATGGCCAGAGACAGGTGAAGGGCCGATGAAGGTATAAAGCGTAGGTTTCGGAGGGTCGTCAAGAACTCTAATCTAGGTTTCTCAACCTTTTGTCTATCCTAATGACGGCAGCGCCGGCAAGGGTCCAATAAGACTTATCCAGGAACCATTAAAAACGTATACTTGGGATAATTAAGAGCTAGCTATGGTATTAAGCGTGTATGATAATGGCACTCAGACATGCAGATGGTAGTTGGGAACGAATGGGAGGCAGTAGTGGGCAGGGAGTTCGAGGAGGAGTGGTTGTCGCCGTTGGGCAATTCAGTATAGGTGTGCTATAGATAGTATCTTAAGTACCTAGATAGGCAAACCTAGCAGGCTACCTCTACACTATGACAACACTAAACATGGTGGACAGGGATCTGCCTTACTTGGATACTGCTTGAGGGTGCTTCATGACCTGGGGTACGCTGCGCTGTTGTGGGGTAAAGTAGTGGCTGGGATAGGTACCTACCATACCCAGTAAGTAAGTACCTATATGGTATCCGAGTTATGATACCAAGACCTGTATTATGAGGGGTAGACGATTTGTTTAGGTAACTTGAACCATGTGTCATATTACCTACTTCTGCCAGATCAGATTCATTTTAGCTTCATTTAGGTACACTATTTACCAACTACCCACTAAGAATGAAGTGTATATGCATGCTTTATAGTAGAAAGGGAAGTTGGATAATCCGGCGGGTTATCTGCCCCAAATTAGGTACCTAGGTAGAGGTAATAGGTCCCCATCCGGGTCCCTATTAGAGGCAATACCTCTCCCATCATTATACCTATAAGTTATAGGGTATTTGCACCTATGAGAGTTCATTCGTCTCCTCCACGCTGCCTGTCCGGCTAATCGGAAGGTCTCCTCCAATCCCTGCAGTCAAATCACAATTACCGTCTGCATCTCGTTCATTCAAACCCAACCCGCATTCCATCGTCCCATAGCTCCTGTTGTCTGTCCGTTCGTACCTATCTTCGGCATCGCCCTCATATTCTCTCCCGTCACGTCAATTCCAGCAACAGGGATACTGCAATCCTCCTTGGCCCCCTTTGACTTCTATATCTAGGGATGGCCCCGTTATAAGTACTGGATAGAGACCTTGACATCGCCATAGCGCTACGTCAACATGGCCACGGGTGCGCTCTATTACCTGAATGGCCCCTCATACTCAATCGCGTTCAATCGGTACTGACACTCAATCCGGCAGTTCGCATCTGTGTTTGTGGCGACGAAGGCACCGGAAAGTCGAGCCTCATCGCGTCACTCGTCAAGGATGTTTTCGTGAGCAACAAGATCCAACCCGTTCTCCCCCAAATCACCATTCCGCCCAGCATCGGTACGCCCGAAAATGTTACCACCACTATCGTCGATACCTCTGCCCGTCCACAAGACCGAACCACCCTCCGAAAGGAAATCCGCAAGTCCAACGTCATTCTTCTGGTCTATTCTGATCACTATAGTTATGAGCGCGTTGCCCTTTTCTGGATGCCTTACTTCCGCTCGCTCGGCGTCAATGTCCCCGTTGTACTATGCGCCAACAAATCCGACTTGACCGAAAACCCCACCTCCCAGGTCGTGGAAGAGGAGATGCTACCAGTCATGAGCGAATTCCGTGAAATCGACTCTTGTATACGCGCGAGCGCCCGAGAACACTCAAACGTCAATGAAACTTTCTTCTTGTGCCAAAAAGCCGTCACACATCCTATTGCGCCACTCTTTGATTATAAAGAGGGTTGCCTCAAACCCGCTTGTGTATCGGCCCTCAAAAGGGTATTCTATCTCTGCGACAAGGATCAGGATGGTTTTTTGAATGACCGGGAAATCCAGGATTTCCAAGCCAAATGCTTCGATAAACCTTTGGCTCCCGAAGATCTCGATAATATCAAGCTCTCCATTTCGAAGTCAGTTCCTGGTTCTAATACCGAAAAAGGTGTCAGCATGAAGGGCTTCCTTCAGTTGAACAAGATGTATGCGGAAAAGGGACGCCACGAGACGATATGGGTAATACTCCGCAAATACCATTATACTGATAGCTTGAGCTTGGCGGACAGCTTCATCCACCCCAAATTTGATGTCCCGGAATATGCCTCCGCCGAGCTGAGCCCTGCGGGATATCGCTTTTTTATGGACCTTTTCTTGTTGTTTGATAAAGACAACGATGGGGGTTTGAACGACCGGGAGCTTGAGGCACTGTTCGCTCCCACTCCGGGACCACCCCAGTCATGGGTCGAGGCTTCATTTCCATCGTCAACTGTTCGCAACGAAGCCGGTTACATCACGCTGCAAGGTTGGCTTGCCCAGTGGAGCATGACCACCTTTCTAGAGCCTAAAACGACAATGGAGTATCTAGCTTATCTGGGATTTGAACCCCCAAGCCCCCGAGGCTCACTGACCTCGGCGTTGAAAGTGACTCGACCACGCAAGAGGAGGACGCGGCCTGGTAAGGTGGAACGCAACGTGGTGTTGTGCTATATCATCGGTGCGGCTGGAGCCGGCAAATCGTCCTTACTAGACTCATTCCTCAATCGACCGTTTGACGGGCTATATCATCCTACGATTAAGTCTCGTAGAGCTGTGAATAGCGTTGAACTTCCGGGTGGGAAGCAATGTTATTTGATATTGGAGGAACTTGGCGAGTTGGAACCCGCTATATTAGAGAATCAGACCAAGTTGGACGCTTGCGATCTCATTTGCTACACATATGATTCATCGGATCCGGATTCCTTTTCACATATTGTCGAACTCCGAAAGCGATATCCACATCTGGATGATCTACCTTCGATCTACACAGCTTTAAAGGCGGATAGAGACAAGACAACCCAACGATGCGAGCTACAGCCCGACCAGTACACCTCGAGTCTCATGATGGGAACACCAGTTCATGTTAGTGTCACATGGAATAGCATAGGAGAACTCTTCGTTGCTCTCGCCGAGGCAGCCACAAATCCGAGTACCGCATTCCCCAAAAGCGAGGAGCCACCACCAGACAGGTCGAGTCTTTATCTTGCCCTTGGAGCAACAACTTGTGCAGCTGTGGCCGCATTTATGATTTGGAGGCGATCCACGAATTCTGCTTGATCTCACACTTCTTGTTCTTCGCTATCCCAAAACATCGGTATTTCCTGCTTCTTCGCGTCATGCATTGGGAGGCGTAGTTTATTGCATCCGTCCACAAAGCTTAGGCATTAAGCCATTGAGACGACATATCTACAGTTTTTGTCTATTTGGTTATGAATGATGGATCCCCACTCTCTACTTTGCCCGTTTAATTATGATACCCTTGGGAACTTCTCGTTCGAGATATTGATTATCCATGTAGTATAATGAACTTAATGTTACACTAATATGCCTTTTTCAAAGACGGATGTACCATATAAAACCCAACTCATCCGCAGCATCCATATTCGCGAAGAGAAACAACCCATGCCAGCAAGAGCTCCGGTTCTAACTACATTAAGTAAAGGCAACCGATGTCATTTTCAGGGAGCACAATTCCATGGAAATACAAACCACAAACGTGCCTGCCTTTGGACCTTGACATTTACTACATTCGCCTGCCTCTACTAAGACCTAAGGTATATTGGTAGGTACCAGCAAGCCTATTCCCTGTATCAGTTTCACTACTTAGTCGTATATCATCTCCTCGATTCTGTGCCGCCCACTCAACATCCTTTTTACCTATTCAATTCCAAATTGATATCGCTATTCGTACCTAAGCTAAAAACTAGACAAGATCAAGCAACCCGTCGTTGAGTTTGGAATATGAAGAAATAGTAATCCAATGGTCGTCCACTATCATGGTTCAATATCTTCCATCAGATCGCATATCCTTTGCAAGCTTGGAGGACGAACAATTCTTCAGTGCGTATTCAAGTCAACCAGCTAGTCGACTCATGAGTGTCTTTAGTACGCCATATGAACAAGGGCAACTACCCGACGATGTCACTTCTACCGTAAGACCTTCAGAGACCGCGCTGCGGTCTGGTCGCGAACAAAAGCCTGTGTTACCGCCCTCTGCCAATCTGCACGAGTGTTCCACTAGCCATCATCATTTCCATCCGACTTCTATACGCCATCGAGTCAATCGTGCCCGATCCCGGGAGCCGATCCGGCGTGAGGCTAGCTTATCCGACGAATTCACCTCTACCGCCGGCTTGAATATTACGATAGATAAGCTTACCTCTTCTCCCGCACCAGTCATCACGACCCGCCGCGGGAGCTCAGTGGCAGGCACAGAGAAAAATCTAGCTTCGTGTCATTCCGAGGGCCGCTTACCTACTATCACCCGAACACAGCTTGACGGTTACATTCTCAAACAGGCGATGGATAGCATCATGTGCAATGTCCGTGCCTTTTTATCTGCAAGACGGCAGAGTGGCAGCTCTAGAAAAGCAGCTGTGACGGTAATTAATGAAAACGATATGCCCCTATCGTCAGTTCAGACGCAGTCAGATGGCCTCTATCCCAATCTGCCAGCATTACAAGAGGATCAATATTTGATCACTACAGATAACATCGCAGATATACTTGACATTGTGATTGCTAGTATCCGCAGTATTCAAGACGATGGGACCCAACCAGATTGTCGATCTCTTCTATTCTCCAGTAGTAAATATACGAAACCGACTCTTCGCACACAGAACATAATACCGGGCGTGTCTGCCGCCGCAGATCCGGCTACCACCATTTGTTCACCTCAGCCTTGCTTCAGCCTAGCTAACGGCTTGGATAATTCCGGGCGTCTCTGTCCAATACCAAAAACAACGTACAGTATGCCGCCTTCAGATTTTATTATCATTATTTATTCAAACTTACAACTTACGATTTCGTACAGTATCGCGCCAGAGCATCACGGAGATTGATTAGGAATCATTCTCAGACACTTCGCTTCGAGATAACGCCTACGACAACGATACAGAAGTCAATAAGTCCAGGGGTGAGTTTCTAGAGCCTCTGCGGTATTCGCCCCTATATAGCCCTCAAATTCGCCATATCTCGTGGCCGCCATCCAATCGAGTTGTGCAAAAGGTGAGTTTCGGGATTAGCCCACCTCCTAGCGTGTCGAGTCCCTTCGAAAAGCAGCTTCGACATTCTAGACAACGGTCCATATCCGAACCAAACCCCCAACGCCCTTCAAAGAATGAACCCAATCGCGTAGCCGCCAAAACTCCAATAACTTCCTTCCCCAAGCTTATATCGAGATCTTGTACGAATGATTGGTTGACGCCACTGGGGTTATTTGGTGATATGGAAAACGACGAATCAGCCAAACGCCGAGCAATGGTTGCAGACCTCTATCACCACGGTGTCGACGCACATAGCGGAGTTTGTATCTATGATGTGCTACCAATTTTAGAGGAAGATCCCCAATCCACTTCAACACCATCACGCCAAGCCCCGTTCCAGGACTGTCAGCCGCATATTCAGGGGTATGCGGAACAGTGGTTATCCCAGGCTCCTAAGGGCCACGAAGACTACAGGACAAAGCGAGGCTTCTCCCTTTCAGCGGCGTCTCACAAAAGAAACAAGGCCAGAAACCTCCGTGATCAGCACCAGGACGTAACCGAGAACCCCCTTGATAGATTACGTCGTTATAGTTTCATACCTCTTTCGGATCACGCACCTGAGTGTATTCCTAGGGATTGGCCAGTGCAATCCTCGTGGGCAGAGATGTCACTTGAAGTAGACAAGCAGCGGAAGCGCTCCAGTCGGGATTTGTTGCAACAAATACTACAACAGTCTAGCCTGTCTTCGACATTCTCGACAGGCTCAGAATCGGGCTCACGGGCGCCTAACATTGCTAGATCACAGGAAGGTTCGAAGCGACAGGGCGAACTTAAGGGGGCCTGTTGCTCAGGAGGCGATACGCCGCATATCTGTATCGATGAGCGACTGACTGGGCAGCGCTCTACCTAAAATGGAGAATGGAGATGGTGGAGACGGGTATATAAAATAGGGAGAACTATTAATCGCGGTCTAGGATTCCTAGGTAAAACCTATGCTACATATAGATTACTAGAAACTGTCGAAAATACTCAGTTCTTTGACCATTGCTCCGACCGGGTGATTCTGTAAGCACTCTATATTAAGCTTAAGCCGCCGAAACTCAGGGTAACCCTTAGTGACAACTAGACTCTTTGTTTACTATTTTAACTTTGGCAAGCGCACTATTGATAACTCTCCGAGTGCTACGCTCGTTTGTCGAACTAGCTCTTATGGCATCTACTTTTTTCCCTCTGCTAAATTCCCAACTACCATCACACTCTCAACATATTACTTTGTTTATTTTAACCCCCATGCGTACAATGAAAATGTACGCAGACCAGGGCAGCCGGAACTCGCATAATGAAGATTGTGCCATCTCATCTTTCAAGCCGCAAGCCAAAAACTAAAAAGGCGATATCAAAGCGCTCAAATTCTTATGGCTATGTCGGTGCACCGGAGTCCCCCACCCCCCTATTTAGCACCTACCTACCCAGGAGCCCCCGAAACCTTTGCATATAGCGTATCATTAAGATGAATACTAACACTATATTAGCCCCTGTTATTCGACAGCCTCATCCATACGACAATCTTCATGGCAAACAAAAGACCTCTAATTCACGGCCTCTAGCCAGCGACACCCGACAAAATGGTAGCTTGGAAAACGCTACTGCCAAGAGTCAGTGGTTAAGGCTCCGGTAGACCATATATACGCGACAGCTGGCCTGAGATGAGAGAGCTGAAGGTTTCGATACGATCTGACTCCTCGCTTAGGCTTCGGGGGCGTTCAGGGACGAGTATGAATGTGGCTTTTACCGCGAGCGGTTTTCATAGCATTACTATGGCGCATTATAGTGCAAGCGGAATGACTAGGTTTTATGGGTTTTACTGTTATTCTTTGATTATAGAATAGACTATATGATATGAAGAACCCGACGATCCTAGTACTGAATCCTGTATTGAACATTGTTGAAGGCATTTATACATAACATGCTAAAGCTCAGCGGGCTTATTACTAAAGAATATGATTTTGCCGTACAGTATAGACCGTGTCAAATGACTGTGACGCTACACTTAGACCTGGATAAGGTATGTCGGCTCGTTTCAGGCGGTGATGCAAGCGATTTCGGGAGCAGGAGCCCAGGGGGGAAATCTCACCGCAAGGTAAGTTCATTGTCATGAAGTCTATATCCGAAACTGGGCGGAGTCTATCTGTCTCATTGAAAACCATATCTGGCAATTTCCTAGCTTAGGCTAAGAAAGCAGTGCAGTCGCCGCCTATTCTTAGCTTTCTTTCTACCTAGCTTTGGGCTAAAAAAGCAGTGAAGAACTGTGTGAGATCCTTCGGTTACAAAGAAGTTTGATTAGCACCGCGCACCCGGCACACCGTACGGAAAAAATAGCATGTTAATGTTGTTGGCTAATGCGCAAGGAAATTGTTCAACCCGTTTTTTTTTTTTGCAAGATACTATAGAGGGTTCTCTCAATAGCTCATATAAAAAAAATCTATCGTTAGTAAGCAGTATGCCTGATATCATATTCAAGTTTGACTCCCTAGCTAACCTTGACTTCTTCATACTCGGCTTCTTGATTGATCAGATCGTGACCGTACGCCTTACGCTCTTCCTCGATTAGTTTATTAGCCATCACAGTAGATCAGCGCCTTGTTTCATAATCTTTTCGGTGTTATCGTTTGTTGCATTGTAAGATATAGATGGCGCGAGAATTGTAGGCTACCTTGGAATCATTATAGATGTTAGAGTTCCATTTTCTTGTGATCGTAACAACTACAGTTCGGTGCTCTATTTCAACCACCTGGGATAGTTAAGCGGCACAGCAGTTCTGAAAAGAAATCTCTTCAGCTGCCAAAAGACGCCGGAGTCTTTGCCTTCTGGGATTATATTAGCATAATTTTACCCTACTACTCTACTCATATAATGACACTTGCATTACTCCGATTCAATTACCGCATAATCGCTTTTGTGCTTTTCATTTCCAGAAGCTTGCACTGTCGACCACGCTCGTCTTGCTTTCCTGATACGTATCGCTCAATCCATTATACAGCCCCTTGATTCTCCTAATCTCATCTTCCCACTTCTTGCTTTCCGCTTCCCCATGTTTCTCCACAATCTCCCGGGCCAGGTCTTCAAAACTCCGCGCTGTGAAGAACTTATTCCGCCGATTATAAAGTGGTCTTGCGTCCAAGTTTTCTCTCTGTGCCTCCTTCTCTGAGCCAGCGGCAGGAACAGCAGGGACTCTAAAGACTTCCTGCAAGATGTCGATATCATACGGGATGGAGAATAGGTCGCGACTGTCTTCGTACGTGAACAGGTAGAAGAAGTTGTCAAACCCACTCCACGTGATGCCCGAGAGACACAGACTGCATGGCTCGTGCGTGGCTAGGAACACGCAATCCCGTGGATTCGGGCGTTGTGATGAAGGCGGTTTGCTCGCGTCCAGCATATCTGGAAAAGACGTCTGTGCAAAAAATTGCTGGATGCAGTTGATCTCGCCGTGTAAAAGCGGCGATGTAGTCTCGTTGTTGGTGGACACGGTCAGAGGCACCAGGCCGGCTTTTGATAGGATTGCAGCGCCGAAGAGCTTATTGCCTAATGAGACCCCCTTTGAGGTGAGTGGGATGACCTCGTCCTCGATGGTAGCGAGGAGAGATTTGAGAAGGGCTTTTGGGTCGGAATCATACATTGGGGAGGCCATTGTTAGAGACGGCCTAGATCGGTTTTGCTCATATGGGACGATTATGAGATTTGGAAATGATGATTAGAGAGAAAGCCCTAGTCTTCGTCATTTAAGCATATAGTCTGTTAGCTACTGTATCCCCGCTCCGGCGACCTCCGCAATGCCGAGCTGGGGCCTAGACTTGAGCCTCATAGGCGCTCTGAACTAGAAGTGTACACTCTAGAAAATTCGGTATAAAAAGGACAGGGAAAAATGAGTTCTCTCGAAAGAACCACTCGAGGCATATCCACTCATATATGGCGAAATATAAGAACTTAGCGACTGAAAATGCCATCATGTTACTACTCAATTCACGCAGCGCAGGATCAAGAACATGAGATTTTAAGTTGATTATTCTTGCCGGCCGGTTTAATTTTAATGGGTGTTGGTGTATAAGGGTTTCTCTATTCGTATGTCGGTGGCTTCGTACAATATCCTCCAGAATCTCTCTTCCAGCCTATTCTCAATCTCTAACCAGTTACTGTTCGTGTCGCCATCAAGATATGGTACTGATCCTATGACTTCCATTGTCCTGCATTCTCTACGCCCTTTGAGACGCTGTTAGCGCCATTCTCGATGCCGGTTCCAACACTGCTAATGGCGTCTCCTACGGGCTTCCCGGCTGACCCTGTGGTGCTCGTGATGGTGTCGCCGACGCCTCGGCCGGCGGCGCCCGTAACATTGCCCACCGTACGGCCCACACCGCCGGCGACATTGCCTAGCGTGCTAGTAACGAACTTAGCCGCGCCGGTGACGCCCTTGTTATCGTTGTTATCGAGAGGCATATTGGAATTCCAATGGGACTCGCCCTTAGTGTGCGGGCTCCGTTGATAGGGGTATATATGTATGTATGATATAGTAGCAATTATCTTAGATCGAGACGGTTCAAGGCGGTTTGGTATTTGCATTGAGGTTTAAAATATATCAACTGCTCTCAGCAGCTTCAATTCACTGCTGAACGTAATATATATATATATATCCGTCTCGAACAAGGTCCTGCGAAGGACCTTGATATGACGTCACATTCTGCTCTTCCATTCCTGACGTCATCCCACATAGAGCTTACGGTACAGCTATATTCCACCGATCACACATACATACTAGGTATCTGGTGTAGCATAAGCCCCTCTAAATGCCATATCAAGGTTTTGCTAAAATGAACGCAACCATGATGTATTTCTCTAGCTATGATAGACCGACCTAGCGAGGTTATAGCTATAGTCATAGTGTCGATATGCTTTCCGCAAAAGCTTTACCAACCAGATAAGAGGTCGCTAACCAGGCCAACGCTGGTGTGTGGGCTATATTTAATATATGGTAGAATATATTGGTAATCTTAAGGCGTGCTCAGCAATGACCCTTTCTCCGTGACAGAAATATGCTGAGACATCTACGCCATGATAGTCCATGGCTTATGTATGCATCCCCATACCCCGGATAGCAATTTCTCGACCGTAGAGATCCGGAGAAACTGTACCTGCATTAGAGGCCCACAAAGCACTTTAGAATATATAGTGGTGCCTAGGAATTCTGGTGCACGTGGTAAATGCGTAGCAGGTTGTTATTAACTACACCACTTCTTGCCTCAGCTCAAAATTCACCTTGTGCTAACTTAAAATCAAGTTCTTCCTAGTTTATTATAACTCGTTAGATCAATATCGGGAGTAGAGGAATTAATTATCATAATAGCACGCATTAAGGGGACCTCATATACAGGACCGTTTAATCCTTTAGACTAGAGGCCCTTGCAATTTAACTACTAGGTAGTGGCAGTTCCTAAATCATCCCCGAGACACAAATCATATCTTCATCCGCAGTCGACCGAATACATCTACTATGTAGTATCTAAAACGTTGCTATTGGCAGGGCTAGAGCTCGCATGATTTATATCTAAACTAAGTCGTTTCCCATCGAGAAGTGTACGATCATATAAAACGAGATCAGTGGTACATCTTTATGGCGACCTCGACGCGTTGATGACTGGCGCAGCATTCGATGCGATCCTTTAACAATTTTCATACTATCATTTGGGGTTATCTTCGTCGAACCCCAGCCCATCTCAGAAAAAGGCCGGTTAAGATGGCTAAACTTGTAGCTTATTCAGCAGATTATTAATGCATATAGCCCATGAAGACAGAACGGTACGTGTAAATAGTTACTCTATACATATTAGTCGGCGGCTACTTACGATGAGCCCCAATCCGACCTCATGAGAACTTCCCCAAAATAAAGTATTCCCAAGCAAGCGGAGGACAGTCTGTGCCACATGAATAAACTGCCAGGTGACAAAGAACTACTGTTAAGATGAGATACGTCCTTCCCATCTTCGCGGCGTCAGCGGTGGACGCGATCCACTCCGTGTCTGTTGTCTCTTCTAACGCATACACCTGCAATGCGGTCAGCGGTGTCGACATCGCCTTCGCATCGGACGAGAAAAGCATCACCACAAGCTTTCCCCCCATTGCTCTGACTGTGGAAGCACCCGCGCACGGATATCTCGGCGGCAACTCCTCCATCGGATGCGGTGCAACGGTCGAGTTTGAGGATTGGCCTAGCGGTGTTCGCTTCGCTATCTTGGGCGTCGCTTGGCACACGGGAAAGCTCAACTTAACGAAGAACAATCTCCTCCACAGCCTCAGAGCCAAGGTTGACCTCGTAGTCGAACACGAGACGAACACCTATCCGCTCCATACCCAATCGTAAAGAACTATGCCTCAGCTACTTTGGTATGCCCGGAGCATCTTATTTCTTTTAGAACACCATGAATGGTTCGACTTGAGCCGGCACGAGTTGCTGACTATGCTGCATTATGTAGCTTGATGTTGATGTAGACCCTGCTCTGAGCGATTTCCAAGGCAAATACGAATTCTCGACGAAGAATCCCAGGCCATATGTGAGTTGCACTCAGCTTCTTTAGGCCAACCCCCTATTTTGAGTACCATATCAACAGAGAATCATCTAAATGTCTTGCCATCCAAGATCTCGCCACAATCTGCAAAAAAAGCATTTCGGTTCTTTCCCTCCTATTTTCTATCAATGCTTGGGATTCTATCGTCGCTAAGATGAGTTCTAGTGGTCTACTTGTTTCAACGGCTACCTAGCCAACACGACGAAGATCAGCTTTCAGCTGGGTGGCAGTTCAAGCGGAGGCGGTACTAGCCAGCGTAGGTGTTCCTCCTATAATCCTGCTCGTATTTCATTCACTCGATTGATTTTGGCGTTTTACACTAATTATGGATGGTAGCGGGGTGGTCGATGGACCTGGGTCTTATCTGGGAGTCATGTTACGCCCCAAATGAGACCACTTGGGGTCAGAAAGTCATATGAGGTTGGGAGAGCTGTACGTACATGGAGGCGAACTCGACGGTCAAGCGGTCCAAGGCTCTCTATCCTATGCTGTGATAGCAGATCATGAGAGATAAACGGATCCAGTCTAGTAATTGGTCAATTAGCAGATTGTCTTAGGCAACTATGAAGCGTGCTTGGGTGAAAGCTTTCTAACTGTAAGATGATTTAATTAACTTTGACATATGTTAAAGTCGTCTCAATAGCCGTATCAACAATTGTGAGGCTTCGCGATGTAATTAGGTGCTAGCGTGACGGCGACTTTATGTTGCCCCGATGTTAACCGAAGGGGTCCTACAGTAGGTTTGTAGCATGTGATGGGCATCTTATCTTATCGATTGATCTTATCAATTGATCAAAGAGTGTTATACCAGGTAGCCGAACCTAGCCACACCGAGAGATAAGGGTCCCCCGCTGAGACCCCACTATACCTGTCGTCTTTAGGTGAACCCCATTGGCCAAATTTTCGGTCATTGTTCCTCTAAACAACACTATGGAATCCAGTCAGGAGACTCAGTTGTACGCAGCAAAAACCATCATGACCGAGGCATAAAAAGACAGTTGACGCCCAGAGACGGCCACAATATGAGGTAAGATTTGTCAACACTGAAAAACATACAATTGAGAGGCCGCGTAACTTCAAATATACTCCCGCTTCCTAAAGAACTTTTCGTCCACATGGCTTCGAGATGGGCAAGATCATGTGGCTTATTGCTATATCGGGGTATCACACCGGGCACATCACTAATCGTCGCTAAACCCTTGTTGTCAAGGCTTCAGCATCCAACACAGTACAGATGGAGTTCACATTCGCCCCTTGGCACGTCCTTGGAACCCGCCAGAAAGAAGGTGACCATGGGAGTCATGCGATCCATGTATAAGAAAAATGAGCCCATTACCATGATGACTGCCCATGACTTCCCGAGCGCTCATGTCGCCGACGCCGCAGGGATTGATGTGGTTCTCGTGGGCGACAGTCTGGCCATGGTGGCCTTAGGTATGCAAGACACGAGCGAGGTCACCGTTGATGATATGTTGCTGCACTGCAAGTCAGTTGCACGTGCCACCAAAGCCGCATTCACTGTAAGTCGCCATCCTTCTGCTATCGTGCTGCGCTGAACCGACCGTTCCCAGATTGGTGATCTTCCTATGGGTTCTTATGAGATATCGCCTGAACAGGCACTCGCCACGGCTATCCGGTTTGTGAAAGAGGGGCGCGTTCAAGGCATCAAACTGGAAGGGGGCAAAGAAATGGCTCCAACAATCAAAAAGATCACAGAGGCTGGTATTCCCGTGCTAGCTCATGTTGGGTTAACACCTCAGCGCCAAAATTCCCTTGGGGGGTTTAGGGTGCAGGGGAAAACGTCTGACAGTGCCATGAGAATTCTCAACGATGCATTAGCGGTGCAGGAGGCAGGGTGTTTCGGCATGGTCTTGGAGGCAGTCCCTGCCGAGGTAGCCAGCATCATCACCCAGAAGCTCTCGGTCCCCACCATCGGTATCGGAGCAGGCAATGGATGCTCTGGTCAAGTTCTTGTACAGGTCGACATGTCCGGATACTTTCCCCCCGGGCGCACCATACCGAAATTCGTCAAGCAGTATGGCAACGTGTGGGCAGAGAGTTTGCGAGCCATTGAATCCTACAGGGAAGAGGTCAAGAGCCGCCAGTACCCAGCATCCGAGCACACATATCCGATTTCTCAGGAAGAGCTCGACACATTTATGAGAGAAATCGAAAAGCTTTAAACCGGGCAAATTTGCATTATTCTTGGTTAGGCGGCAGCATTTTGCATGCAGATGATCAGTCATCGGTGGTGAACTTTTTTGAGGGGGGCATTAGCAGGAGTTAAAAAGATACCGTGAGGCTCGTGGTCGTTGCTGAGTATTGGCTTCGAAGATTTTCACCCAAATGCTGGAGCGATAGAATAGACAACAATTAACTGATTGTTTGAATCCTTAAAACACTGTCACTCCATATTAGCAGCTAGCGCTTTTCCGTTATAAGTGAAACGGTTGAGATAGGCAAAGTCACAGGAAAAGCAACATACTCGATGCAAATTTCCGACGATTTCGTCCAGTGCGGGGGCAAAGGCGCTGTTAATATAGAGAAACAACCCATCAGTCGGACTGAGCGACAATATCTTACGCAGATGTGTGACGACAGTCTCAAACTTCTGCGTGGCACTAATCTTGCGAACTTCAGTCTTCAACTGTGGTGCCGACCCGACAGCCTTGAAGCGCACAAGGACTTTCTCTTGCTCAAATCCACCGGCAGATGCCAAAGCCGAACTTGCATCGTGGGGCAAAGAGGTGAGGACCGTCGAGGCTGTCATGGTGAGTGGCAGCTCGGGCGACGCGGGCCTATCCTGAATCGGAGAGGGGGGTGGTGATGGTGAAGGAGCATCGGGATATTCCATCTTGAAGTGAAAAGAGGAAAATGAAAAAAAAGGGAAAGGGAATTTGATGAAGGTCGAAAACGTTGGATTAGAAGCTCAGAAATTGAGTCCACTGCCTTCCATGAGTCAAGACATGAGACTATATCGTGACAGCTTTTGTTACGGTCAAGCTGAGGGTCTCACAGCATAAACACTCACTGTATTAGATGCCTAAGAGGTACCTAGCCACTAAGCACGAGGCAATGTGGCTAACGTCGTGGCCTGTGCCGCTAAGACCCACCCAGCCGTTCTGAGAAGTGAAGGTGCATACAGTGTATAAGAATACTCCTCACTGTTGCCAGTCATCAGCTTCCATTACTTCTACATCAATACGCTATAATTACCTACCACAACATTCGATGAGAGCCGCGCCCTGAAGGATTCTTATCAGACTTTAGTTCCGGCAGACAGTTGAATACTGATGCCTGATTTATTAAAAGTTTATACGAGCGTGCGTGGTGTTTTGTTGGATCTACTATCTCGCAACACGACTGCCCGCCCTTTTCTACTCCTTTTTCTTGAATTCAACGACATACTGTACTAGAAAGCCGTGACTGGGAATCACACATTTAGCCTCCCAAACTTGTCAGTTTAGGAGGCGCAAACGATAATAAGTTGGATATTCCATCAAATATAGTTACTAATTAGAGATATCGTCCCCTCCGACACTAAGAAATAAGGCATCTATGAGGAAAGTGTGTCGGTGGCACGGAGCTGCCAAGTAGCTCAAGCTAGTTCGGCCTCAACCAAACCTTCGTTCCCACGCCCATCGTGCCATATTTTAATAAGCTTTAGTCCTGCATCGCTTATCAGTTTAGTCCACATAGCTTCCGTCCTTTCATGAGATGAAAGAAGCGCCATCATCTCTACATCCATGGCCGATTGAATGGCACTAGCACCAGTCACTGGAACGACTATGTCGACAATGAGCAATCTGGAGTATCCCTTTGTCATCGCCTTTGCAGTATTCTTCAATATTTGTATAGCCACGCCGTCGGGCCAATCATGAAATACAGCGTGGAAGTAGTACGACCGACTACCTAGAAACGCGAATATGATTAGTCGTTACTCTTAAGTCTAGCCGGGGAATAGATGATGAAATACCTTTCACCGGCTGTGGCTGGAACATATCATGTGGCATGACCTTAATCTTAAGGCTCAAATCAGTCGCCCCCTTTACGACTTCTGGTAAATCCTGGAGCACCAGAGATCCGGCAGGTATGTCAGGATGCTTGTTGAGTAGCCGGGTGAGATCGATGCCGTGATGACCACCGGTATCAACGCAAAGAACCCCCCCATTGCTAAGGTCCGCACCGTTGACCAAAGAGCTTGTATCATAGAATGTAGGCCAAGACACTTTATATCTTGCCCAGCCTTTCATAAAAGCACTGAAACTGTCTTGATACGCCGGGTCCGCCGTACATTTACCGAAGAAATCGAGGTTCCCGGGGCAAAAGTCCGTGTAATTGGTGATTTTCGTATCTTGGGGATTCTTATAGCCAGTCTTCGCTAAGAATAGCGGAAGATTAAGACTAGCTTCGCCCCAATGATGCCTTCTGATATTGCAGTCAGTTCCAAGAGGTAGCGTTGCTGGATGTGCAGTACCCACCGACTTGGAATCCATTCCCACATATAACCGCGCGATGTACTTGTCAGCTCATAGTGGTCTTGACTCGACTCCGCTATGACATGAACCGAAGCAAGTAATCTAAGAAGACGGCCTATAGGAGTATATCAGTGGGTGATCATCGTGGTTGAGGATGATTTTGGTACCGTCGTACGAAGTAGGTTGGGATCACACTCCTGTGTGCATAGTTGGCAAAGTTCATCAACGGATTTGGAAGCGCCATCAATTGCTGCCCATTTCTTCCAAAGCCCAAGATCTAGAAGAGTCTCCATTGCGGCAAATACGACCGGTTGGCCGAAGACAATATCGAACAATCTCTCTTGTGTCTCCACTCGACCTAAGAGTTTCTTGACAGTGCCTATCAGCCGCAAGCGTTCAATATCATTGCCTTTAAAGTCCTCTAGTCCCACGCCATCCAGGGTGGCCAGAAGCTCCGTAAGGTGAGACATGATAATACCATAGAAGATACGTAAATATGTAGATAAGAGAAGAGGGTGTTGTTAGGCGCTGGCGTGTAGGACTATTTTGAATACTGTTCCTTAAGAAGCCCGGAACCAGATTGATGATTCTATACTAGCAAAATATAAAACTCCCACTTAGTTCTAGATGGCAGAACAAATTAATAGAAATGAGGGGTATTGATCATTTTGTCTACTAGATCTTACATGGAGTGTTACATACACTAAGGCAATGTGATGAGTAACAATTAACTTAGCCAAAGGAGTACTAGTCAAGCAAGCCACCTCGATGAATAGTCACCCTTTCAGCATTCAGGATTCGCATTTGAGAGCCGAACTTCCTACTTAAAGCTCACCTGAATGCCCTAAGTCTTTCATTATTGGTATCTATTGGACGTGTTTCGTCGTAGATAGGTCCGTCGGAATGCGGCTGGTGGAATCATGCAGGCGTGACTTGTTCATCTTGGCTGTAACCAATGCTCATGCGACAGGGATGTGTCGCGCAGAAGTGGATCATATATATACCGTTAATTCCAGCATGAAATTAACGGCGTCGTTTTTTCCGTGACAGGATGTTAGTATTGGAATGTAAATATGATGTAGGTAGAATAAAGTTGGAGTGTAGCTTACATAGCCTCGACTTCTCTGTATCTTCGCGACCTATAGCCCAATATTGGTATTTGTTGCGAGAACCAGAGTTCCCCAGTAGATGACATTTGCCAACAGCATGTTAATCGCTCACTCGTCTAGTCAAGGTGATGTCATAGCAAAAAGTATCACTTAAATGGTCAAAACGACGATGGTCAACCAATAGTAATTCTCAGGTCCCTCCCGTGCGAATAGCTCTTTGTTCCAGTTTCTTTTTCCCCCTCATTTTCACCCCATTTACATAGTCTTATCAACTCACCGAAAAGTTTTATTGAGACGTTCGGCTACATTCGCTTCCGTGGCATACATCATAGGTACTTGTTCTTACTGGAAACTTAGATTGCATAATCACTCGAAGTTTCTTCAGCCAGATTTTGGTTCGTAAAATAACGCAGTATCTAACCTTTGAGATTTGCAGTGGGCGTGCGGAGACCAACAACAATTCGAAAACAAAACCTGAGCTCTTGAAATAGGCGCTGGTCAATCATATCAGTCCAATTAAAGTTAAGATATCGGAGACTTTGTTGTTATACTTGCCAGAGGAGAGGAAGGGCACGACCACACACTCACAACCAAGACTCTTACCCCCTAGGTGTAGCACATATAGTAGAAATCACCATTTTTATTAGCATTAGGCTCTTTACACAAAAAGTGTATTCGTCGTGCCTGTCAGTACCTAGGTACTAGGGGTAAAGTAAATGCTTGTTGTTGCACAAGGAGCCTGAACTCTACCACACACGAAGCATCTTCCTTGTCCGAGAATATGTAACAGTACCTAGACAGTAGTCCCTATCATAGTAGTACGTAGTGGTTCCAACAATAGGTACCTATGTAACAATACCCAATGCCCAGGTCCTGACAGGCTACAATGGTTACACCGGGAGGATGATCAGGGTCTCCTCAGCTTTATAGATGCGATTACTCCGAAACTATAGGTGCTCTAAGGTATGAAGAGAAGATGTGCATTCTACAGAATTGCATCTTGAAATTTTACAAGGTAACCCGACAAATTCTAATATTATTCTACCACCCGCACGTTCTGTCCCGCAACGCCATGAGATAAGATTGCTATAAAGGCCCCGAGTCAAGGCCGCACGGATTTATGCGTAGGGTTCCTATACGCTTGCCCCCCTGTGGCCTAACTGATAAAGATCGCAAACGAGCAGCATGTATAGTTTTTACAAAGAAATATTCCAAGTTAATTTTCTCACTAATACGACCTCAGGAGTATAAACTAGAGTTGTGATCGTCTCAGCAATCCGATGTCTTTAACCAAAGCGCCTTTTCACCCGTTACATTATGCTCTCGAAGGAAATAAAGAAATCATCACCTTCATAGATAGTTCATTAGACAGGCGCTGGTGATGTACTCTCCCCGTACTCACCTCGGGTGAGCCGTGCTCAGCTCATTCACGTATTACGTCAGATTCCGTGGGCCATTATTACTCGTGAGAATGGCGCTAGTAGCTGCTGAACCAAATGGGGATATCCGGTTGGAAGTCGTTGCTGAAATTCCAGTAGGACGAGAGGGAGTCCGGATTCTCCAATGTGATCGCCGGATTGATCCAGTTATCTAAGCCTTCGATGCATGGCGCGCCATCAACCACCGAGGGCTTCTGGCTGTTGGCATTGACCTTTTCAGGGGTTATTCGCTGTAGTGACTCGTTCTTCCGACTCAGTATTTCCTGGGCGATTATTTGGATCTCATCTAGATTCTTTACGCCCTGCGGCCACACTTTCGCTAAGGCCTTGATGTAACCGACGATCAACCTGAGCTGGTGCCGAGCAACCGCAAGCTGCCGCCCCGAAAAGTGCACCTTTATTGCCGCAAGCAAGGTATGTGAACACGCAGCCGTCATACATACAGTAAATGGGCTGCGGCGGAACGGCTGTGCCGGCAGCACAAGAAGTTGGAGTTGAGCTTCGATGGATTGGAGACACCGTTGGGTATGGGCGGTTTCTGAATCTTTTACGGGCAGCCGCTTAGGTGGTTCGACTAGACAGCTTGACACGCCTTCTAGTGGATGAAATGGTAGCTTAGAAAAGGGACGATGTAACGCTATGAGATTCCTAAGGGATGTTAGCCATTGTCTAAACTGTTGTGTATACTCTAGTCGAATGAGTTTGTTGGTTTCCTAGGTCTAACTTACGCGTGAACTGCCATTTGAGCTTGGAACATAAGTTCGTCAACGACATTGCCCTCCTTCAAGACTTCTCTTTTGGACTTGGGGAGAAGAAGAAACCATCCGTCTATTATGGCGTCTACTTCTGCAATTGTCTTAGGAGACAGCCAATTCGAAGCATCGGGCGAGCCTGCGGACAGTGCCAATGCGATGCTGCGTGTCGCGCCGATGAGATAGGCGAATGACGAGAAAAGCTGGTTTTCAGGAGCGAATTCCCTCGTATCGAAGTCATCTAAGGTCTTAGGCGTAGGTATTAACTAGCGACCAATATCGTGTTAAGCCCTGACAATTCTAATTCTAGGGAAGGGTTTCGCAACTTACGCCCGACTCATATTCATCTTCTTCACAGGGCAAATCGGTGTCGGTGTCCACTTCGCAAAGCGAAAATGTTGGTAATCGCTTAATAGCCGCATAATAAGCATCGATGCAAAAGAGCTGCCACCATGTTCTCCTAAAGCTTTCTTCCAGAACGGCGTCGCCACGTCCATGTTCACTGGCGAATTGGCAATGGTTCATACCCAGATTTAGCGCAATCCCGATCGCAGCATCGATTTCCTCGCGAGCTTTGACTTTCTCGGTGCTCCAGTATAGCGCAATGGAATAGAGGAGATGGCACTGAGCCAAGAAAGGGTCGGGTGCAAGTTTCTTTGCGGCTTGGAAGCCTTCTGTGACTTTGTCTTGTAGCTGTGGCGTCAAATCTGGGAAGGAGTACAATGATCCTATAAAGCGCATGACAGCGACTAGAAGCGCTAAACTACCTTGTTCCGGTGTCTTTTCATAATATTGCTGGAGTCTATGTTGCGGGAGAGCACAAGGGTGGCATCTGTGGAAGTGTTTGTAGTATAGTTTAACGAGAAAGTCGCTTGTCACGGTCGAAAACTGTATGTCAGTAATCGAACTCGGCGTCCCACACTCTCCTTCGAGGTCGCTCGTCTCCGATTCCGAAGCTCGGGCGCTAGGTCCCTGTGATAGAGTTGAGGAATTCCCACCAGTGGCCTGATAGCCTTGTCCCGCAGCCTGCCCAAGAGACCTAGACTCGGCACTGGCGTCGGACGGCGAACCGGCGACAGCCCCATCACCATTTCGAGCGCGACGACGCTCCGCAAGCCTTGCCCGATTGAGCCCGCCTCTTCGGGATTTCACATATTGACATGTTCTCCCTTCCGACGAACACCGTATGCAGATGGGCTGCTGAGCGTCACAGCGAACATGGCGATTGCGACATGGGAGACAGGCTACTGAAACGCGGCCACCCAAAGCCTTCGCAGCGACCAATGACTGGTCCTCAGGATTCATGATACGCCGAATAGATGTGATTGATCCAGCAGGTATAGCTTCGAGCTTCTTTGCCTATTGATTCGGGACGATAGATACCCAGGTAGCATACATAGATCTAAGGCCGGTGACATCAATCCAATGAGCTAGGGCCAGGGAAATCGGGTATCCGGTTATCGGGCAATCGGGTATCTGATTAGGCACCTGACATAAATGCGACTCGCCAAGATTTCTCGATCTGACTCGCATTAGTTTCCCACCACCAATTCGATGAGCTACCATGCATTATTCATATTCATACCATGTTCCCAAAAATGAACGATACGAGTAGCCATCGGGCGGTCAAGATCATGGCGAAGCTGACATCACCGGCAAACTGCCATGAAAGAAATTCGAGACGATGGCCGAGGGGATAGCAATTGCCGCGCAAAGCCTTAGGTGGCGACTGTCCGACGGTTAATCACGACAAAAAGTTGAAAAGGTTTGTGTGAGTGATGAAGGCTATAAAGAGCCCGCGAGACTTCAATGTTATTTCGAGATTGTAAATCGGTATCAACATCTTCATACTAAATAATAGAGTGGTATACACTATTTACTCGTTACAATCTTCCACTTGCCATTTCACCTTCAACATGCCTCAAAGAATCGTCATCGTCGGTTCTGGATTTGCAGGCTTTTGGGCCGCTCTGTCTGCGCGTCGCCTCCTCAGCTTGAATGTCGAGAAAGGAATAGCAAAGGCCGCCGAGGTCGAGGTGGTCGTGATCGCACCCGATGCCAACCTAGTGATGCGACCACGACTCTACGAACCCAATCCAGCAAACATGAGCGCTCCCGTCGATGATGTGTACCGTGCCTGTGGCGTTCGCTTCATCTATGGCATTGTCGATACCATCCGCACCGCAGACCATGAGATTCAGGTGGTAGATCGCGCCGGCGTGCGATCTGTCGTGTCCTACGATAAACTGATTTTAGCAGCTGGCAGTCGTGTTGTCCATCCCGACATCCCTGGGCTCAGCGATTATGCCTTCTCCGTTGGCCAGATGGAAGACGCCGTCAAATTAGACAGGCATCTACAGAGCCTTGCCTCGAAGCCTCCCAGCAAAGCCCGGAACACGGTTGTGGTCTGCGGTGGCGGGTTCACGGGGATCGAGGTAGCCGCTGAACTTCCCGGCCGCCTACGCGCAATTCTCGGCGATGAGGAGGAGTTCCGCGTCATCACTGTAGAACGAAGCCAAAATATTGGTCCTGATCTAGGATCCGGCCCTCGTCCCCACATCATCAAAGCACTCGAAGATCTCAAGGTGGAGAGTAAACTGGGCACAGGTGTCGTTGGCCTTGACGCTGAAGGAGTGACGCTATCATCAGGAGAGCGCATCGAAACGCTCACCGCAATCTGGACCGCAGGTGTGGCCGCAACTCCACTTACCACCCAAGTATCAGATCAGAGGGACAACTTCGGGCGTCTTCATGTGGACCAGGACCTACGCGTGGCATCTGCCAAGGATGTCTTCGCAGCGGGAGACGCGGCATCCGCTGCGGCCGACGGTAGTGGTCACTACGCCAAAATGTCCTGCCAACACGCCGGCCCCCTCGGAAAGATTGCAGGCTACAATGCCGCCGCAGAGCTATTGAACATCCCTACTATCCCCTACTCGCAGCCTGTGTACCGAGTGTGCCTCGATCTTGGCGGTGCGGGTGCGATGGTTGGCGAAGGCTGGGAGGTTAACGTTCAGTACGCCGGCCACATTGCGAAGCCTGTGAAGCAATTTATCAACACTACCTTGATTTACCCGCCCAATGCTAATACAACTGATGCCTTTGCCGCAGCTGATCCGGCATTTAGTGGCTCTGATCCTGCGATTAATCACCCATCTTTGGGCCGTTATCTGCAGGAGAATGGGATTGCGATATAAGAACTCCCTAGGTTCGGCAATGGATACTAGACTAGACAGGATGGAAACCAACCCTCGAAGATTGCAAGAATAGAGTAGATAGACCAGACATAGAACCAAGGCAGCATATTTCTCTCAATTGATAACTCATTAAATAATCGCATACGTGTCCTGCCTCTATCTTGCACGCGTGATCCAAATAATGCCTTGGGAGGAACAGATAGATATAAGCTCGATTAGAAGGTAAATTTTGAGTCTTAGCTGCTCTGAGGACTCATCATTGGGCCAAAGACGTAAGCATCGCTGAAGAAAAGACAACAGAATTTCTTAGCTCTAAGGTCCCAATGCGATTGCGAGGTGGCTATTCCCACGAAACCCCCAACCCTCTTTCCGAACACTTCAACACCTTGATTTGCCAATCCCACTTCGTCCCCGGTAGCCTATGTACCGACTCTAGTTAAGCAGGGACTGTAGTGGAGACAGCAGAGTAGTGAGCAACTATACAAACAAAAGTCAGCGAAACGAGAATCTCTCTCCACCATCAGGGGGCGTGCAGTCAGCATACAAAAACCTCGAGATTCTTTTCGTTCTCTTTCAAAGCGTCGTATTTCGCATCCATAATATCTATAGCGCGGGAGGTATCAGCTACTCTTATCTGAACTCACTTCATTCATCATGCAGTGGTGGAACTTACCCGCCGTCCTGTAGAGGACATTCTGGATATCCGGGTCGGATTCGAGCCCATCCAAGAACAACTTGACCTTTTCCTCGTCGTCGGTGTAGCTGATTTTCTTCCCGATCTGGCTGACGGAGAACCGGACCACTGGATTGTTTTAACAATGTTGTCAGCTCAATTCCACAAAAGCCCTTATTAGGTGAAGCGGGAGGGAACAAATACCATCCTGCCTATAGCCGCTTTTCTTGAGCTCTGCGCCGATGCTCCGGATCTCCTTGCGGAATCGATCCGGGTCCTCATTCCGATTCTCGTCTCTTGGTCCAGCCGGCGCCCCCTCCATGGCGTCTTCCTTCGTGGGGTATCCGTCAGTGGTGATGAGGACCAGCCACGGGCGCTTGGCCGTGTTCGCCTTGATATCCGGGTAGATGAGCGGATCGAGGACGTGCCTGCGCAGCATCGTGCCGATCGGGGTCCAGCCATCATTCCGGGGGAACTTCTCCATGATGTCGGTGATCTGGTCCTTGTTGAGATTATTGTACGTCGGCGTGTCCTTGTTGATAAAGCGGAGATGGCATCCCCTATTATTCGGCACCGCCCGGGTCGTGATGTTGCTTATGCGCTTGACGAGTTCAACCTGGGCGCGCCACCGCTCTCCTTTCCCTTTCTGATCCTCTTCGACCCACATGGACCAGCTGTCATCTAGTACAGCGTTTCCTTAGCTTTATCTGTGCGTCGGGGAGGACTTCGATACTCACCACAATAAAGAATAGGCTGGTACAAGGCCAATTTCGCAAGACCGTCGACCTGACGAGGTGTGTTGAGAAGATTTTTGGGGTCATTTTTCAGCTGGAAGGCCTTGTCGGCCACTTGCTGAAGGTAAGGGTCGCCGGGAGGGAAGAACCTGTCAAGTCCACCCCTACACAATGTCAGTAGAGCTTTTCAACGGTGTAAGGTTACATTTGTGTGCTTAGAGTGCTGAGCTCCCAAGCTGGCCTCACGCCGGGATAGGCTCCCCGGACTTAAAAACCATGGGGAGGAGGGGGGGTAATGAGCAGCTTCAGAAATACTTACCTTTTCACCGCGTTCTCCAGGTTCTTCTTAAAGTCTGCGGCTGTTTGTGGCTCAGCAACATCCTACACCAGTCTCCATATTAGCTTCGATATAGCAGCACGCGTCCGAAACCGTTTCCTTACATCAGGCAGCGGGGCGAACAGTGCAATATCGTAGTAAGACCGAGTCGCGGAATCGAAGATGTCTCCGAGTGGACTCCAGATGTTGAAATGAGCGAGTACATCGAGCACCCACTCATCAACATATGTCATAACGCCGCCTCTACCTTTAGACGCAGCAATCTGGAGAGCTTTCGCCACGTCTAGACCAGCAGGCGTGAATTCGTTTGCTAGGTCCTGCGCGGTCTTGCCGTCGGTGTTCTTTTTTGTCTTCGAGGCTCCTTGCTCTACTAGTAGTTTGATAGTCCGGGAGTCCTTTTTTCGGACGGCTGCCATCAATGGCGTTTCGCTCCTGATGGATGCAGGCCCCGCTTCGTCGAACGTCTTGGGGTATTTTTCGAAAAGCAGCTGCACCATCCGCGGCCTCGAGCCGGCAGATGCCGCGTTTGCCGCCAAGTACATCGGCACCAATCCATCTCGGGTTTTCTTGTCTGGGTCAGCTTTGTTGTCTAAGAGAAGCTTGACAGTGCTGGCATTTCCTGCGCGTATAGCTGCGGCTAGCGGCGTGAAACCCGTTCGGGGGTCTAGTTCGTTGACGATATCCGGGTTCCCTTTGGCATACTCTGCAAGCTTTTCGGTGGTAAGTGCTGGAGGAATGGCTCCTGCGTCGTCCCAGATAGTAGTCATGATGGGCGATGAGCTATGGCGCTGGTGTATCGAATAGAAACGCGAAGGAACTCTTAAAGTCTAGTGTAGAGCTCTTGGAACTCAAGAAGCTTCTATGAGAAAAGATATTTTGACTCACGAGGAGACGGAAGGCCTTGGCCCTTTTATAATGTATGCTATGCTCTCTCCATTAATAAGGTAAACCTTCGACCTCTTTCCTCACTGATAATCGTGCAAGTTACTGAGGTACCGGCGGCTTCGGTCAATCTGAGTGTCTGGAATACTATGCAGCAGCTCCCCTTGCGCAGATCAAAGCAGTTAGCTCTAGATAGATACGACTCCGGGTACCGTTCGGATCTCCCGCCTCAGAGACGAAGTGGTTGAGACACAGCTGAAGTTAGCACTTATTGTTGATCATTACCTAACAGAGACTCTGATGGAAGTGTAATTGTGAGCTGAACAAGCAATATTCAATGTCGCCCCGCATAGTACCCATAGGAGAGCATTCATGTTGTAGTGCAGATGGGCTGAGGGGGGACTGAGAATGCTTAATGGCTGGCCAAGAAAAAATTGCGATATACGCCGAGCACTGAGGGCATTCGACCTATGAGAAAAGATAGACGTGCATGGTGATACTGTTGGTTGGGACTCGTGATATGCTCAGGTCTCCGGTTAATCCCCGAGACAAGTGGGCGTCCTTTGACGTGGAAGCAATGATAAGCCTCTCTCGGGAACCTGACTCGTTTCTAGTTGGATTCTGCATCATGACATGTATATAGATGGGGTGTAGGCACTTACTATTTACAAAATTTATCTATTGGGGCTTTTTTTGGTCCCTTAACATCAAACGGGCTGCTTGTCATGCAAATTGTTTTTAGATTTGTATCTATTCCATTTGATGGTCATCTCATACTATGCGGCTTATACACATGTGCAACTAGTAGCGTTGATGTATATACCTACAGTCGCTTGGTTCATCATATTGTGACATCTGTTGCCCGAATCTTGAGCATTGTACTTAGGCCGACGTTACTGTTCTGCCCTACTACATCCCACGAGGTCGCAACGCGCTGCGGGAAAGCCATTGACACCTGCACACATGCCAACCGTCCCCTACAGAGCAAAGGTCGTCCAAATAAATATACATGTAACACCGTCTTCGCCGTCAATGCGTTACAATGGAAACAGGCACACGAACTATATGTTGAGGAAAGTGAGATAATAGGCCCCAGCGACCTCCAATGCCGTGCGATGCCGCGCCAGAATCAGAAAGCTAGCTGCTCTGCGATGATGAATTAGAGGTCGAGACAAAAGGATGGAAGTCGGTGATGTATTAAGTTGGGTATCATCGCTCCGCGAATGCTTCGAAGAACAATAGGAAATGAAGACGTCCGTTGTAGTGGCAGGAAGGGAAGACTTGTGGCGAGTTATTGAAACGCTAGTTTAAGAGGGTTGCGACGGGTAAAATTGTTGTCGCTCGTCTCATGGTTAAAACATATCGTGCTCTGAACTGTGAATCGTCCATGACGCCCCTGACTTCCAGGTTTGGCTTTTGGGTATACGTTCGAGCTGTGCGAGTAGATCATCCAGTTCCACCCAGTTTTCGTCGTTTTCGGCGAATTTACGATGTTTTGGAGATTCGATATGCTGCAACCAAGTTAATCACACAATCGAGATATGCGTCTTCCTTGAACTCACCTCGTCAAAATCAGGGTACTTTTCGGCGCAATTCTCACAGTACCCTGGCTTGAGCTCGCTGTCACGCGGCTTCTTTCGAGGAGCGACTCGCTTGACTGATCGAGACTCTTCGGTTTCTTCGGTTCCCTCGTTTTCCCTCGCATTCTCATTTATGAGCTCCAGCTTGCGGCTCGAGGTCCGACTTAGGGTTGACGGACGCTTGGTCAAGTTATCCTCTCGAAAACTAGTCTCCGTCGTGTGCTTAGAGCTGTGGTCTTGTGAGTTCCATTTGAGAACTTGACGCTGAAGCCCATGAACCTCCTTGCTTAGACCAGTAATAACACCGGGTGTAGTAGCAGTGGACGAAATCATTTGTGACCTAATGGCTGACGTCACATTAGACGGCTGCACACCAGAGGCTACTGGCTCACCACCGAGTAGACGGCCAGTCGCAGCGTAGCTTGAAAACGCCTTGCGGGAAAGGTCTGTATTCTCCCCTCCAAAGCTCCGCGAAAGACTTGGGAATTCAACCGAAGTTACGCTGGACTGACGATTATGGCCTAACTCCATCTCACCCAGTGTTCGTTTTCCAGTCACTGGTCCAGGAGGGGCCATTCTTGGTCGATGAAGTACAGGTTTGGTCTCACCCACAGGTTCTTGACTCTGAATTCTGGCCCGCACCCTTTTCTGTACTTCTTTAGCCTCTTTCGCTTCTCTTGCTTCCCTCACCTCTGAATCTTCAATAAAGGGACAGCGCCCGAGAGCAGCAGTCTGAAACTGTGGCCATATACCCTTTGATCTGTCAGGCACTTTGGGGTACTCCTTTGCCATTATGGGCTTTTGTTTCTCCTCTATGTCGTATACATAGATGTATGGACCTTTAAAATAGACAAGCTCGCAAGCCAGAACAGTGGGATCGCGATCCGAGGGTCCATTTACGCGCTCCTTTTGCAATAACCGCAACAAATTACGATCCTCAACCGCTCGAGACTCGACTTGTGTGGCCAAAGTGTATTTTTGGCGCCCATACGCCATATCAGCACTACGGTAGGGGTCTGTCTCAAGAAGCAACGCCGTCATTCGAAACAACTTGTCCACGGTCCAGATTTTCTTCTTCATATCTCGAGCCCGTATCAGGATATCCACGGCTTTCTTCGGCATCCTCAAGGCCTGATCACTAGGCTGAGGGGGCATTCTTTGGGCACGGGCGCGCAAATCTGCATCAAAGAGTTTCCTCTTGGTGGTGGGATTCGAAAATCGTGTGAGCAAGGAAGGGTTGATAGTCTCGGCTTGCTCTTGTTCCGGCTGTACAACCTCCTTCTCGGTAGCCATACTGTGGCCATTATCACGAATGGTGGTGTCTTCGGTAGGAATCGCTCGACTTGTGATGACATGGGTGACATCGACGGAGAAGAAGGCAGTCTCGCGCTGTATAGGCCTACTGTCAGCAAAGTATGATATAAATCACGGTACTTCCTAGACTTCACGACCTACACCTCCAAGTGCGGCTATTTGCCTTTTCAGCCTGTGTGCTACATCGCTGGGAATCTGGTCGAAGTAAAAGAGGGATTTCGGAAACCTCGCACGGTGATGGTTTTTCCAATTTTGAATTTCTTCGATATCCTTTTCAGTATATTCAGTTACAGGAGCAGCGGCCTGCTGGTGGCAGGCGGCAGCCTTCTCCCTTGTAGATCTCGTGTCACATGTATTATGATTAGTTGGACGGCGGGTTTGAACAGGGATCTGGCTCTTGGGAACGCGTAGCTGCTGAGAAGGCGACTTTATTACTCGCTGAGTGCTGGCATCAAGAACGAGCTTCTTTGCGGGTGGTGGTTGGCCGTAAGGCTCCTCTCGCGCGAGCTGGGCCAAGGTACGCTTCTGCTTGAGAGCAGCAGTGGTTCGGAGAGGCGAATTGGCGACATTTTGGTTGGAAGCAAGAGGAACTCGTCTACCAGACATAACGGAAAAGTCGACAGGAGTTGTTGATAGGGATATTGCTGCCATATAATTGACTTCTGACCATGCTCGGTGGGAATGGAGAGGATATGAGATGAGACGGTGGGAATTGGCGGTGGTTGGATCGAGGTCGAAATATAGTTGAGTTTATACAAAGTACTAGCTGTAGCTAATACCGAGTCGACGATTACAAACTCTAATCCTAAGAATTGACGATTTTGATTTAGCATAAGAGGGCAAAGGAGTGGTTTTTGGCTTAGGGGTGTTGAGATGTTGGCGAATGAGAGGGGCTCCATACTTACAACCGGGGAAGCTTGCACACGCGAGACCAGAGCGTGGCTGATTGCTGAAGCACGACGCGAGCTAGAATGGAGGTTAGTAGCACATTAAGGAGACCGAAAGCCGCCTATACAGCTTCGAAGAGAATCAATGGCCCCAAAACCACAAGAGACGCGTCAATGCTGGAGGCTGGAAGACAAACAAGGCGGCTTTAATTGAGAGAGGGAGGGATGGCGTGAAAGAACGTGTGCAGTGTGCAGTGTAGCAAGTGAGTGATGCTCCGCGGTTGGAACGTGCAAAGGCCCTACCGTGGAAAAAAGTAGCGTACACGGGGCAGTGAGGTCCACTCACAGTGAGCCACTACCCAGCCTCAGGCCTATTCAGGTAGCCAGTCCAGCCAGGCCAATCCCAATAGGGCCATAACACAACAAACCAACAATAATGCCCCAATTCTACCCCACTACAACAAACAGTTCAGCGTGGTGCACAGCAACCATCCACTACTATGCCTTCTTTGGTACCACCACCGTTACCCTACTACCAATTTGGGTAATGTCTTAGAATTTTTCACTGCATCTAGAAGCCCGGCTAGTACCCGCCAACCCTACAAGCCAACCCACCCTCACCACCATCAAGGTACACCATGTACATAGATCTCTATACATACTATGTAGATATCTAGGTTGGCCACCTACATCCATCATCCAATCTTGGTCCATGAGCCAGGTCTATTTGACCACTACCAAATCTTCAGTTCAAAAAGAGCCAGAGTTACTACCAATGATCTGATGAAATATTGGCCCATCCTCAATTCCATCCCACTATCTCCGGAACGAATGATCCTTTCACCATGCAAAGGCCGCCCTTCTTATAACTTCAATCATTAGAGTTTCGCTATGAAACCAAGCAGTAGACTGCCCGTACGGCATCTCACAAAATGCCTTAAACCGCAACAAACCCGCCCATCATATTCCCGGTCACGACTAGTTTCGACTTCCGCGTCCCCACGAAAACCATCGCCGATTCCATCTTTGCCACCATTGCAGAAATGGTGCCCCAACCGAGCCTATTCAACCGCCATTCCGGCCTCACAGCTGCTCTTCGGCCAGCCCGTCCACGAAACACACCCACACCTCCTCGAGCCGGGTGAGCTGACGCCGGGCATAACGGCGCAGGAGTACCACGAACGGCGGGCCGCCCTATGCTGGCTTCTCCCCGCCAACTCGGCCGTGATCCTGCGCTCCGCAGATCTCAAGTACCGAAGCGGCGCCGTGTTCCACGCATTCCGGCAGGAATCCAACTTCCTCTATCTCACCGGCTTCAGCGAGCCGGAATCCCTCGCCGTGCTACGCAAAACCGGGGATGGGCTGGGTGATTACGTCTTCCATCTCCTATGCCGGCCCAAGGACCCACGAACCGAGCAATGGAACGGGCCGTGGAGTGGCGTCGATGCTGCGCGGGACGTGTGGAACGCAGATGTAGCCGGGGACATCGGGCAATCCGCCGCGTTATTAACTCGGGCCCTCAAGGGCGTGGAGAAGATATTCACGGACGCCGAGCGCACCAAGCACGGCGTGGAAACGCCGTTCGGAAACATGATCAAGCTCGCTGCCCCGCACGTTTCGTCGTTCAGCGTGTTGAAACCATATATCAACCCACTGCGCGCCGTCAAATCGCCCGCCGAGATCGCAAACATGCGGCGTGCGGGGCAGGCATCAGGCCGCGCCATCACAGCCGCTATGCGGCGCTTGTGGACATCAGAGAAGGACCTCGCGGCCTTCCTCGAATATGAGTACCAAACTTCAGGGCTCGATGGGCAGGCGTATATCCCCGTAGTCGCCGGCGGATCGCGGGGTACGCTGATCCACTACGTGCTGAACAACGCGACGCTGAAGCCAGACGAGCTGGTGCTCGTGGACGCGGGCGGCGAATACGGTACATATATCACAGATATCACACGCACGTGGCCCATATCCGGGAAATTCAGCCCCGCACAGCGGGATCTATACACGGCCGTCCTCAAAGCCCAGCGCTCATCAGTCTCGCTCTGTCGTGCGAGTGCGAACCTGACTCTCGACCAGCTGCACAGCATTACCGAACGCTCACTGCGCCAAGAGCTCAGGAACCTCGGTTTCGACCTCAGCGGGAACGCGATGGACATCTTGTTCCCACACCACGTGGGACACTACATCGGACTCGACGTCCACGACGTACCAGGGTACCCGCGCAACGAGACCCTAAAAGAAGGCCACTGCATCACGATCGAGCCGGGCGTATATGTGCCTGACGATGAGCGGTTCCCTAGACACTTCCGTGGCTTAGGCATACGTATCGAGGACAGCATTGCCGTGGGCGATGATAGTCCTTTCATCCTAACTACCGAGGCTGTCAAGGAGGTCGAGGATATCGAGGCCCTGAGAAGCTAAAGGCCTTGCTCTTTACGATCGCGACGAATCCCACGATATCGAGATAGATGAGCGGAGCTACTTTCGCGTCCAGTTTCTCGAAATCCCATGTAAGAATTATTGTACAGCATACAACGAGAATAAAACAGAGTAAACTATACAGAAAGAGATACCTACCGTAACTATCATCATCATAAGTCGCAATTACTACTACTTAGTATATGTAGGGTGTCATTGGGAATTAGTTAACTCTGATTCGCGAGATGAAAAAAAGACCCACATATATATGTCTTATGAGTATGAAAACATGTGTATGGCTTATTTATTATCAGCAAGTATATTCTACTTAGTATTGAGTAATTAGAAGGCGGTAAAGCTTCATGTGCCAGCCACAAAGCCAATCTGTATCTAGCTCTAGTCTGTTCGATACTCTCGACCAACTCGGTATATAGTAAATTGGATCCATAGTATGTATGGATTTAGTTCATGGACGTTTTAAAAAAAAAAAAGTGGTATGTGCCAGGAAAACTTCTTTGAGTCGAAGCGATGGTATCGTACAAGGATAGGGGAAATGAAACGGAAAAAGGAGCAATCCACCCCAGTCTTCCTTCCATCCATGCATCATAATAACTTCACCGCCAATTTTTTTTCGTAACATGCTGACCAGAAACGACAAAGCGTGACAAGGGTAAACCGGAAAGGGTAGGAAATATGCAGGATAATGTAGTCTAGAGTTGACTTTTCTTTCCCGCCCGAGCCAGTTTCATTACTTCATGCCATCGTCAGATTTGTGAGATGAGTTTGTTCTGCGTACAGTTGACCCGCCTATTTTTGTTTTCCCCCAGAACTCCTCTGCCGGGAAAACGCCGTAAATGCAATCGATCAAAAACGTTTCAGCGCTTAGTAGATATGAACGCATGTGGTTTAAATTTCATGTTAGAATGATGGAAACACTCGGAAATATCGACTCATCCATCTCATCAGAAACGTTGATTGTAGACCGGACCTCCGTAGCTTTGAGGCCGCCAGTTAGACCCATGGGGAGCACCAACAAGTTGCTCGAAAGCCTGCAGTCTTCGAGCCAACTCCTCATTTTTCTGAGCCACGGAGCGGTTGCGTCGCTCTAGTTGATGGATGTACTCGGTTGCTTTAGTCAGGACGGTGCCCTAATGGATTGGTTAATATGTAAATATGAATGGGCAAAAGGTGATGCTGAATATTTAAATACCTTGCTAACCTTGGGTGCCGTCCTCGATGAGCCAGCTGGTGAGTTTGGGTCGTCATCCTCCGGTATAGCGCGCAGGGATGGTATAGCATCGCGCAGTTCAGCGATCTTGTCTTTCAGATTTGTGCGGTATTTTCTCTCTATGTCGTTATGTGCTGCTCGCTCGCTATTCTTTGGCTTTTCCTTCGGTCTCTCCCCAGTCTCCGATGAGTTCTTCCGCGAAGGTGCGGACGGCCTTGTTGCCGTGTTTCTGGGTTTGGGTTCTGGCGTATTACTTGTTGAGTCTGAAGGGCTCTGTGTCATCTCAAAGTGAAAGTCTGCTACTGCTGGTGGGCGAGAAGGTTGTTGGGCGGGTGCTTGCCCCGTACCCAGGGCAATTGCCAAAAGGCGTTGGCGCTCTGTGTCGCCGATTGGCATGTTTGTATTCACGTAGTTCATGTGGTAGCCGGGGCGAGGCTGTTCCCAGCTTAGGGGTGTAGAATATAGCCTCTCTTGAGGCTCGGGTGGCGGGGCTGGTGCGCTAGTTGTCGCCTTTCCTAGTTCATGAGCTAGAGCCATGGAAAATAGATCATCATCATCCGAAAGCGCTTGATCTAAAGCGCTATCGTCGATGAGTTCGCTTGTCACTGGCGGTAGAGCCACTTTGTTGGCGTCGCCGGTCGTCCCGACCGTGCTTGTCTTTGAAAGAGGACGGCTTAGACTCAGCGACCTGACCTGTGCATCAGCGAAAGACTCAGCGAAGTTCAACGAGAAGCTAGCATCCGTCCCCTTCCCTCCGCCACATGTAGATGCAGAACAAAAGGGACCTACGTGCTTGGTGTCCTGCGAGCTGTAGTCCAAGAACTGATCTAAGCTTTCGTTGTCACTATCAAAGCGAAGCCAGTAGTCGGAACAATCAAGCGCGGACGGATCTTGGATAATTCTTGATGTCTTGGATTCCTCTGAACACCTCCGCTTCTTCGGTCCGGATTTCCCAGGAATACTGTGTTTGTGGGATTGATAGTTTGATTTGTTGGGCAAATCAGCCGATGTCTGAGAGGCTGGCGAATTGGCGGTAGTGCTTGGTGTATGCCGCGAGACGGAGGCCGCCGCCGAGTTTACGAAACTTGAGGTAGATGAGTCGTCAAGAGTGTCCCAAAAGTTGGTCGCTGCAAATTGCTGAGTAAAGTCTGCCGAGTTGTCGAAGAAGGTCTCAGGACCCTGTTCCGTGTCAACAACTAAATAGGCTGGGGCACCCCACCAGTGATCTCAAGCTCGTGGGTATGGATAGATCGACTCACATTAACACAGGATGATGAATAGCCGTCGATGTCTTGCATGACACGTGCATCCATGACGACTTCTCCTGACACGTGAAAGAGAAGACCGTTAGGCCCCGACCACTGAGTCTCCTTGGTTCGATATGCTGCAAGATACGGCGATCGTATAGGTCTAGGAGATATGACAGGTAACCACCAACAGGGGCTAGATATTTGTATTTGAATTTGTCGAGATTGCTTCTCTCAGTTGGACGTCTCAACGGAACGAGAAAAGAAACGAAAGCAATAACAAAAAGACAAATACTAGTCAATACCGATTATTTCAAACAAGTGAGGTGTCTTTTTGTCCGTACGAAAACGGAGAAATGGATATTAGTGGATTGTTGTGTTGTGTTGTGTTGTGAGGTGGCGAGTAAAGTATAACTCGTTGGGTCTTGAACATCTGATGTACTATGTAGAGGAGAATCCCTTACCTGGGACAACGAGCAACCCAGTCTCTTCTTGTAGGCACGATAACTCTAGATAAACGGGGGAATTCGGATCACTCGATGGAGGGGTAGGATCTTCAGATCACTTTGGGTATAGTAATCGCCAACTTGTAGAAAGTCCAGATATCGTCAGGGAGTTTCCAAGGGGATCTTTGCGCCTTGCACGGCCGATACCATAACACAGATGGCCGAGACCGCCCGATACTGAAGGAAGCGAACACGAAAATGGCCTGACGTTCCGTGGCGGTAGCGGGAGCGCGATGCTTGGCCCAGTGTAGTCAGATACAATACTGTACGCTGCAAAAAATATGGCCCTGGGCGGGTATAGGGAGTATGGGTAAGAGGTAGAAATGACGGACCGGAGGATTGTGGGCAAATTAGCGAGGTAGGAAAGTAGGGATGAAAATGAAGCCGGGACCCTACGAGTAACGACACGACACGACACGGTATACTGTATATTGACAGGGCCTCTATTGCACGGATTCTCTTACGGTTAGAGATGCCAACTTAGGCAATAGGAAAGGTAGGTATCAGAATTTTTGGGACCGTTGGGGTGGGTGTGTCTAGACCAGGGATGGACGGGGGAAATATTTACCTGGACGAAAAGAACAATAGAAAAGACGGACCGAGCAATCGAGGAACGGTAGGAGGTAGTATCAGACAGAACCTTCTGCATACCTTGCTTGACCTTGATGGGGGAGGTATAAATTTTTTTTTTTTTTGACAGGATGAATTGAATGCAACTGCACTAGACCATTTGGGCAGAACCTGGGCTACTGGGTTTCGACCGGAACAAGATGGATACAGATACAGTACCAAGATACCAAGGTAAACAACCGTCAAACATCCCTCCAACATGCACACTACCTTGCCAACCCGCATGTAAATACCTAGAACTACCCACAGCTATATATAAAACACATAAAAAAACATAAATAGGTATAGTATACTATATGCGTAGAGGTGTATACACCTGTACATATTACTGAGCACATGTTGTTCACCAGCAGTACCCCCCAGATTATGTCTGACAGAGAGGTAGGTAACCATCACGTATCTGTCGGTCCTTTCGACTAGCTCCTCGCCTCTTACCTATGATAGCTACGGCAAAGCGAGCGTGGAATTTGAGGAATTTCGATGCACCGCCGCCCATGTACGCTACGGCGTAGTGTACCTAGGTACGTGGGGTTTAGCAGCCAATTATATCGGCAGGAGAAGGCGATAAAATGGGGGAAACCCGATTCAAACGTCCCTAGTGATGAGCATGATGAGCATGATTGCCATATGGTGCGTCGGGGAATGGATAATTGTGGCCTGACTTTTGCTGCGCGTGAAGGAGGGAGCGGATCCCACGAGAGAAGAGGTGGGGTGGGATGGTAGTACTACAAGTGTGAATCAAAGTATCTAGTAGTGTAGGTACCTAGGTGGAAAGACAATAGTGCACTATCAGGAAGGGCATCAGGCGCAAAGGTAAACAGATGCCTAGGTAGATGACTGAATTTTATAACTCCGTATATAATTCTTCTTTCAATACAATTGGTATGTTGCTATCAATCTGTGCCCAACAAAACATATCGTGAGGTATAATGAAGCTGTAGTAGCAAAGTGTAGTGTAAAATGTGAACAAGAAGAGACAAGGAAGAGGGGGCGACAGTCGGGCCTGGAACTGCAACTTGGGGACCTGTCAGGGCAAATGGTCCAATAACTTAGCCAAGTGGGGAGATCAGGCCATATGCAAGGCTGGATGGGGATATCGTATGAGGCCTGCGTTGCCGAGTAGGGGCAGTACTAATAGTCTAGTTAGTAGGTATGTACTATGCAGTGTGGGCACGCAGAGTATTGTAGCGGTCTCGTAGGGGAATGGGCGCCTCGGATAAGCCCCGGACTATGTACCTACCAGTATGGCCTCGGGTAGGTAGTGTACCGCCCTACCTGGTAGGTAGGTACCTAACTGACCGCTCCGGGGAGTTAAAGTACCTAAAGAGGATGTAGGTAAGGCTGGTTAGTAGGTACCTACACTAGGTACTTCTAGAACAGGTGGGGATCCCAATCTGGCTAAGCTTGGGCAGCAGCAAGCGTGCACCTTACATAGCGCCAGATCGTGAAAAAGTAGATTTATCATTGGCCAGCAACGAGACATTTCTCCTGTAGTGTCTAGTGTAGTACGTACCGAGTTTCAACAATCCCTCGGTGGTCGTGGCGCCACGCACGCGCCCCATTCCCCATTAAAAATTACTGAGGTATACCCCCTCTTCATGAAGTATACCCGTAGTATCCGTCCAGCAGGCTAGGTACAAACTAGTAAAGAATGAATGATGAAGGTACGTGTAAAGTACAAGTAAGCCACATATAGTATACTAATACCTAGTGCTGGTGTACTCTCAACCCTGTTAGTGGAAATGACCCTTATCACACACCCTTCTAGGATACTTAGATCTTTAATGTTCCTTCTCACAAGATGGCAGTTAAACCGGCCCAAAACTACCTAATCGCGACGATGCTCCCGTCTCTTGTGCTACCTTTCCAGAAGCCATCTCAAGAATTGTCTGGGCTAAGGATAGATCATAATACAAAAAGCTGGAACTCCATATGTACGGTATTTCCCTCCCGCATCTGCCGGTATTGACGCCCCGCCACGTGCTGCATGTTCGCCACGGCCATGGTTGGTGTGCAGGTACTGTATCTACTAGAATATACTGGTAAGCAGGTGCACTCTCGATACATCTGCTTATTCTCGCCAGACCGAAAGCGAGGACTGGCTTAGGTCCATCATTGGTAGATTATATCGTAGTGATCATATGGCCGTCGGGTATGAAATGCTCAGAATGCTGCTTAAAGGACCTGCTGCTATTTACGGGGCTGGCGTCAGCTGAGCGAGCTGGTCCTGTGAGCACAGCCCTCACCGTTGATTGATGTCGTCTTTAAGTAACTTTATCACGTGGCCGTTATCTCGACGCCGGGGCTAGGCGAATCCCTTCCGGAACGCTTCGAGGCTTGTTGGGTGATCCCGGTTTTAGCGACCCTCCACGATCGACTACGCTAGGTAAGGTAGGTCCAGACTCGCATTGGGTAACTTTTGCCAGATGTCAATACGCACGCACGCTTTACGAAAACCTATGACTCGGCACCACAATCCTTTTTCTCTCCCTCTCTCCCTATGACCTATGACCTATGACCTATGGCTCCCCGTGCTCGATAGTCTCTCGGCTATACAAGCACGAGCCTCTAGCCGAGGTGGGATATCCGGGCGGCTTGGGGAACAGGCCAAACATGGAAATGTTCCGGGCATCTGCGGTTTATCAATAACCCGATCGATCATTGAGCCGGGTCCCGCGGCTGCTCCCGGCGTGCTGCGTGCTTGGGATCACTAGCGAGATCTCATATACATGCAATAGATACACGTACATGCATACGTAGGTGACAGAGGGCAAGGTACGCAAGGTAGGTTAATTACCTACCTTGTCCTAAGGGGCAGTATATCACATACTATAGTACTACCCAACTTACTATGTATGTAGTATAATACGTGCCAACTGTAGGGAGGCGTGCTTTAGTGGACTTACTGCCTTGTGCCGAGACTCTCTCCCCATCGTACGATTTCTTAGTACGCACATGGAAAGTTATTTTCCGCATTACCGACATTGTATTACAACCACCTTGTACATATGCGAGTATGAACCGATTTCTGGGATGCCAACGAGATCTAACTAGTACTAATGAGCGATCACAATGCGACGCTCTGTCCTCTCGCAGCCGCGGCTTTTCATCAGCCTTATTGACGTTGAATCTCTGTGATCCCTGTCCCAATCTGTACACTGTATTTTGCCCGTTTCTATATATACGTGGTCTATATATAATAAGTTGATATTGTCCTACTCGGTCGGGTTCATCTGGAGTGCACCAGTAGTGTAGGTTACATATTGTAGGTACGTAGACACGGAGGCGAGAGTCGGTGTCCGCTCTTTTCGGAACCGGCCGCTATCCAACCAGAATCAAGGCATTTCTTCTCAACATATTTAGATTCACTCTTACTGGTCCATTACCGCTGAGGACACGGTGCATGAAACCTCGTTTAAGCCTACCCACAGACAACGAGTCAAACTTCCATTGTGCCGTGAATTGTAGGTGTAGCGTAGGTGTAGTAGAGGGACCTATTTTGTGTTATGGTTGGGCAAAAGGTCCGAACCGGGTATTGCACAAACAACTACTTAACCTGAAATAAAGCGATTCCCATACACGACGATGGAAGAAAACTGCAGAGTTAGTTTAATATACACTAAGTAAAAAATAGATATCGATCGGCATTAAACTACTAGTGTACAGTAGTATATATTTTGGAGGTTTACGCTAATCTTGATGTCTTCTTGGTCCTGCTGATTAAGGCTTCACCTGCTGTCGGGATGCATACATCTCGCTTAATGTCGAGAAATAGGCACTTAAATACAGGCAGAGCACGGACATCTACCAGGTACCTAAGGCTAGGGTGTTAGTCTACTGTGTGAGTAGGTAGTACCGAATGTTTGTTTAGCGCACGAGCCACTCTTTCTCGGTCAAACCCCCCTCTGTCAGACAGATCAGCCCCGCTATGCCCAGGTAGCCGATAGCCCTCTTCAAGGCAGTTAATTTCTACGTAGGCTTTTAGCGATGTACAAGTTCCATTACCCATGTGCTGGCTCATCATCTCCTGCCCCTTACACTACCTTAGGGAGAGCAAATAGATGACGTGTCCGGCTTCGCTTTACAATCCGATACACTAATATCGTGAATCACCATCTACTTGGGTAGAGAAGAAGAAAAAGAAAAGGGGGTCAACCCGACTGTAGCTTGGCGTTAGAAATCACGCCCTGTGAGGCAACACTCTAACATCTTCTATTAATCTACATACGGGCTTATACTAGTACTCTAAGTACACTCACTACATAGTGTGTTCTTACACTAGCCGTATCCCTCCACCACTCCCATCAAACTACTACTCAGACGTGTAGTGTAGATAACCATCAGTGTTCCGCAAGTGATCCAGTAATCTCACTATCGGCACTTCTCTACACGTGTACATGTATATTAATTTCGAAACAGTCAGATGCCGCATATTCTTACGTGCTTCAGGATTCTGACTGGCGCCTCTAGACATTCCGCCTCATGGCATCTTCATATATATAACAAATAGCCTGGCCTCGAGTAATACAAGCAAACTTAGCCTCATTCCCGGCGGTAAGTGGTGTACTAAGTATATAGACCGTTTGTCTGTCTGGGTATCGTTTCAAATGTGGCCTGGGGAAGTGCAATAGGAACCGCCCGACTCCTCATTAGCCGCCATTTTATGAGCCCATCTTGCGTCCATCCTCCAATGTCCTAGCTTAGCCCTCCCTCACGTCTAAATTCCAGGGTGCCTCAGCTGTTCCGCGTACCCCTCGGATCCCAGAATGAGGCGCTAGAGGTGTAGTGATCGACATCAGCCCCTGCGACAAGGGTGCACCTCTGGATCTGTCGTGTTCGAGCTACTGAAGCCAAGGTGTCAAAATGTATCCCACGAGGATTCCAGGATTCTCCAATGGCTGGTCTCTAGTCACAATATACAAAACACTTTCTTCGTTTCAGAGAAAGCTATCGCATAACGAAGTCAGATCATTGATGATTACTATTATACACTAATTATTTTTTTATTTTCAAGTAGCTAGTAAGTTTCGTACGTCAAATCTTCTATTACAATGCTAATGAGTAGGTACTTACTTATACATCATCTTTTAGAACCGAATTTCCATAGAGTTTATAATCTCTACCTAATGTTAATCCATAGTGCTTACATACCCTTTTTGACATCGGCAATGATACGTAGACAGGCGGCTCTAGCACCAAAGGTCTGGTACGCGACTGTATGATCAACATAACCCCACGCCCGGCATACCCTGAAAAAACACAGCCTAATATAGCATCTATCTGAACTGATACTTCATACTAGGTATCTTAATGCTACACTTGTGGAACAAAGAAGACAACATGCCTTCAGACAAGGGGTAGCTAGCAAAGAACCCTTCCATTGCGACCTATATTCATTTTTGAATATAGAATATGATACTAAGATAGTTGCACCGTTCCTTCTCTCTTACTTAAAGCTTTTAGTCTATCTCAATTATTTACTCTGCAAGTCCAATTACTTCCTCAAAGTCCTGCTATAAACTTTTCTACGAACGTTGGTTTGCAGCACCTCTTACCACTATGAAAATCTCAGCTAATTCTCAGGTCAGTCTTACCCAAAGAAAAAAAAGTAGCCATTTTATAAAGGAGACCCAACTGGTCTTCAATTCAACATTGGGACCTCGCTTTCAATAGTACGCCTTGACTTTTGTATTTATGTGTTATGTTGAGGACAAATGGACAATGAATACCGTGGATTCAACAGCGAAATAGGTTAAGGGAAACACGTGAACATTGTAAACCTAGCTAACGAGCGACTCCTAATATTAAGATTTTCGCAAGGCCGTGAGGGTGGAACTTCCAGTCGGAACTATAGTAACGCAAAGAGAGAAAGAAAAAAACCGTAAGAAGTGATATACTAAGATAAAACTATTGTGGAAATAACTATTCCTTAGAAAATGATTCCATGCACTTACTATAAACCAAGTTCCACCAATGGATATGAAAATCTTTCCGTTTTAATAGGATATACGTGATAACATTGTTTTTGTTTACCCATTCAATGTAACCAAATTAACATTTACTTCTTGTATCTCTTTTCAATTGTTGATTTACACAAAAACCACAAAATACCCACATAAATATAAAATCATAGATAACCAACTCGCGCACACATATATATCTCGCAACATATCTCTTTATTATTCATTACTAAGCAGGCAGCATAGCGAGCTTAGGCTTCTGACTTGCATCAAACACTAAGATGATCTTTCATAGTTAATCCTAACCCCAATAGCCCAACACCATATCCCCTTAGCAGAGGTCCAACACTAAAATCACGAGGCACAATGTATTGTTCTCGTATACACCAATAACCTTTACAACTTACGGAAATACAAGCACCCATGGTTATACGAAGACGCTAAAGTGGGCATAGATGCCTTTTTTAAAGTAAGATGGTCCGCGTATGAACTTCGCTAGCATAAACACAACTAACTCCTAGAGCTATATATTCCTCCTATACATTTCCTACTAAATATTCATTGATTATAGGCTTGAATCTACAACACGGAAGCTAGAACATAAAAAAAAGCATCTCTCGCCTTATATTTGGCGACGATACCGCTATACCAACCACTTCTAGTCCAAATCGCTACGCTGGTACGGAAGTTACGACAGCACAACATACAGAACGTCTTGATGTTTGATAATAATCAATAAGCCACTAGTTGGACAAGAATATAGGCCTACTTTTGAATTGATTAGTCACAGCCATCCTGAATTACCAAGCAATGTCAATTATTACGCAACTACTCCGGTGGGATTGGGAATACAATAGTGCGACTAGCGCTAATTGGGGCTAGGAGCTCGCCGGCTCGGGATTATGGATCCGGAACATGCACTGCTTTTTCGGCCGACGAGCGGGGTGCCATCGATGCGATATGGCCGACTGATTACGAATATCTAACCCAAAGCCCAGCGTCTCTTAACGTTTTCAAGTTCATAATTTAAATCGCATCGAAAAGAATTCATATATGCCCTATCACCAAGACTACGTCTCTATGTCACTTGGACCTCTCCACCATGCCGCTTTTACAGAAACGTACGTATCCATCCCCGCTTGCGGGCTACGAAGACGCCGCGCCGCTTCCAAATGAGCGCGCTGCGGACGGGAAGAGCTTCGTAAACCCCAAGAGCGATAAGTTGAGCACCGCATATGAAAAATTTGCAGAGCCGCTTGACAATGGACGCCGCGGGGGCTTGTGAGTGCATCTACACCCTTCTCATTTCTTCATCTTATGAATTCATTAGGGTATGGATTTAAGGCTGACCGATCGATGAAATGCTGAAGTGATGTACACATTTACTATTATCAGAATAATAAAGAACAGACGGAATACGCCAAGGCTCTTTGGGAGCGTATCAGGAGAGAATGTAAGTTGAGCGATGCCTTGCTTTCGATTCTATTTACTACGTGTACCCCGTTTTCGTCGGGTAATCTACCTTGCATCTCTCTCAATTCATCTCGAGAATGCGCTCACACGTTCTCAACCGCCTACAGTCCCGGAGCTTAGAATATACACGTTCTGGGACCGGCCGATCGGCCCACACCCGGTAGCTATGTTTGAGGTCAACTTGTTCACGCCGGCGCAATTCGGAGCTTTCATATCGTGGCTTGTTATCTGGCGGGGCCCGCTCTCGGTGCTCGTCCACCCAAACACGGCGGAGGAAGGTTCGCACGCCGAGATTGAGCTGCGGAACCACTCCGAGAGAGCGGTTTGGATGGGCGAAAGGATTCCGTTGGACTTCACTAGCTTCTTGAATCAGCTATAGTGAGGTAGAATTGGCTCTTCTAACCTACGAATACAATGATACTTAATTTCTGGCTTTAGGTAATAATACGGGGATTTTAATCACTAAGACAGTGTTTAACAACTGATGTTCTTATTCCTCCCACCTTTGCCTTAATCTTCTCCTATCTTTTTGCCGAGGTAGAACATCGACGTATTGATTTAAGCCGCCATCACAGCCCTTCTATTAACCTCGCAATCAACCCTAACGAAGGATCGGTTATTTGCCACTAATGTCTAGATTTTATCGATCACGCTAGCATCCGTAAGCTCAACGGTTGTGGTGTCACTATCAGCAGAGACCTATTAGTTATGGGAGGGGGCAAAGGATTGGTCTTCCTGAAAATCTGCCCGATGAAGTATGATGCATATTCAAAGCAAATAACTCTATAGTAGTTCTAGTATATATGTGCACAACTTCTAGCTACGATAAACCTGTACATAACGATGACAGTGGATGGCATGTCATAAACATTATATCCTAAACTATCAATGAAAACGGCGTTTAGACCAAAGTTCCCTTCGCCAGCAATCCCTGTAACTCTTGAACGAAAGACTGTTCCCAATCTTCCTTAGTTCTGCTTGGTTTCCACCCCAATTCTTTCGCGACATCCGCCTTCGTTTTCGAATTGCTGGCCCATGCCAGCTCACATAATTGTTCATTTCCGCCCGCCCACTTCCGGGCTGCTTCTTTAAGCCCGATACTCTTTGCTTCCGCATCCTGTAGCCGGCCGATTTCCGCGCCTGCCTTGCCGATTCCTTGTGCGACCTCTTTCCATGAGACCGATCCCGTTGCACTGAAGATGATACCTTGCTCCCCAACTGGAACGGTTCGCTTTTGTTGAACCCAGTCGGTCAAAACAAGCTTGTAAAGCTCAACGAGATCTAGTATATGAACAAAGTCCCACACACCTTCGCCGTCACCAACGTACTCTGCTCTCCCCTCTTGAATTGCGGACTTTATCTGGACGGGATATTGAATACTGAATCGGTTGTACTTGCCGGACCCGATGCCATAGATCGTTGGACTCATGATGATTGTCGTCGGTACGTTTTCTTTCTTCCCGGTCTCGATGACAGTGATATCGGCTGAACGTTGAGCATATTGTTCCAAGTTATCTCTCATCTTCAGATAGGCAAATATATCCTGATCCTTATCACAGAAGATTCGTGATTCGCTATAGGTTTTCGTAATCGGCCTATCCGCAAGATTCGATGTTCCAGACGTGTGGATGTAGTAGACTTTGGCACTGGGATCCTGTCGCTTACGGATCCCGAGACCTTCTATCAAAGCGATTGCGCTCGCGCTGTGAAATCCCGATGCCGTGTGAATGACAACATCGTTTTGGGATGACGCAGCCTTGATGGCTTCAATATCATCGAGATCACGGATGGTGAAGACTTTGAGATTCTCTGACGAGAACGTTTTCGCCCGATCATCATTGCGCGTCAAGACGGAGATTTCCAAATCCTGATTGTTTTGGGAATTGTGTAAGAGGTGGGAGAGAATAGATCCGCCGATATACCCCGTTGCACCTGTGAGAAGGACTTTTGTTGGCGCCATCGTGTTGACTCTGAATCAAGATTTCCGTATGCAACGCTATTGAAGACTCTGAAGCTACTACTGATGTTTCTTCCTCTCGATGCTATGGCAGCGTAGTTGTCTAGTTATATATACAACCATGACCTGCGAATACATAGTGAGCGGAGGTTCTTTGACACGACTGCTCGGCGATTAGTAGACTGGCACGATTGTAACATCGGGGTATTAATCATCCATGGGTTACTGTGCTACTTCTCACCGACTCCTAATGATTCTTGACACTAACCTCATCTCGTCGCGGTAAATATTTTGACCGCATTGTCAAGATAACTCGATACGACTTTTCTAGAAATGAATGTCAATAGTTAAGCTTAACTTAGGCAAGTGTATACGCTTCCACGCCTAATTCTTACGTATCATGACACACCCAGTGACGTGCATCCAAATCAAACGACGAATCAGAAACGCGGCGTTTAGAGAGAAACTGGGTGGGAAACTACTTGAAGCCACTTATCGAGGAACCCACAAAAGTTAAGAGTATCGAACCTGGGCCTTCACCACATGCATCACAACCCTTGCCTCAGATAAACCAGGCTCGGATACTACCGAAACTCTTCCCAGAAACGTGGTACTGGGAGCCGCTCTTAAAGCCTGTCACGTCCTCCTAGATTATGCCCGCGAGAGCTATTCCAACAAAGGATATTAGCAATAAAATGTACTGTTATGTCTGGAGACTTTATCAATGGGGCCTGAAGCAAGACCCTAAACGATTATTTACAGAGTTGCTTTGAAAGTGACGGGAGAAAAAGAAGCCGAAATAGAAGAGGGTTAGTTGTTATTTCCAGGCGGAAATAGGCTCAGGAGTTGATAGGTAGGAAGATCCAGCGGAAACTTATCTAGCCGGCTTATAAACTAATTATTTCGGCGTTAGGAGATAAGACTCCTTACCCTCGGCAACGTAGCCCTGACAGAGGCAGCTAGTGAGGATGCTGATTAGCTACTTTATAGGCCAGTGCAAGTGTATCATACTCGCATGCCAGATGAGCGACGCCGCGAAAGTCGGCAGCTGGAATGTTCAATGGTTGTGGAGGAAGATTATGATTTAGCGGGGTGGCCTACGTATTTCAATATCTGAGCCTGAGCAACTGGTATAAAAATGGCACTCAGTCATGGAGATCGTTCGCTTCAATCAATACGCCCTGGTTCACATCAACTCAACGACGCCAACCCCATACTCGGGCCCGAGAATGGAAAAGTTTGGCTTTTTTACGCAAGGGTTGTTACGTTGAGGTTAGTCTTACTAAATGTGGCTCAAAAGACCGAAACGAAGCCAAACTCTACTATCTACGCCTATCACAGGTTTCGCACACGAAGGTTTGGTTTGAACGCATATATTGGGGGAGCATGAGCGTCTACTCGAGTCCTGGCAGTGCGCTATACGCGAGCCGGCCACCTCGACCAGGGCTCGAATAGCTGCCCAAACTCATGCCCCAAATAATGTTCAGAATTGTGCTTTTGAGGCCTAGCCAATGCGCTATGCGCAAGCCGGCCATTGACTAGGTCTCGAGGCTAAATGGAGGCATAAAAAACCTCCGACCACCCTAAAAACCACCCCTTTCGTGGGAGGTGGAAAAGTGAGGTGACGAGGAAAATCCCTCGCAGCGATCGCAGCGAACACGCGGCGAAGCGGCCCCTATATAGGGGCCGCCAGCCGGGTCCGTGCGGGTGCTAACCTATCTGGACGTAGAACAAACCAAATAGAACACGAGGATAGCGAGAATTGTTACAGAATCTAACTGCAGCAATATAGTGTACCGCAACAATTGTCACGCGCCATGTGCGTGCCGCTCTCCGAGACCGTAAGTCTTGGCTTTTCCTTTCCTTGACGTCTGTTGACAGTGACGGTTAGGTGGCTGGTGCCGTACACTAGTGGGTGTGACAGCACTGCTCCAACGACCGGATCTCAGCCGTAACACACACAGGTAGGCTATTATTATTCCTTCTTTTTCTTCATACGTAGATTCTATGCGTAGATTCCATACGAATAGAGTACTTATTTTTAATATAAATGATTTTTTTGATCTGCTTTATGTAAAAACTTAAAAATATAAAAATACTAGTGCTGCATATCTCTCTTTTTTTTATTGCGGTTACTAAGTAAATAAATTTGCGATCCCAGTCTTTGCTTAGTAATTTGTTGATGAGCGGTCTGAGTTTGAGATCTGGTGTGGTCTTACAAAGCGCTTGGGGGAAAAAATGTATTTCGGACGAGCTCCAAAGTTCTAAGACCAATGAAAACATAAGTAACGGGGCCATAAGATAAAAGATACGGCGGATAGTCAGAATTGGAGCCACTTGGAGATTTCTAAGACTAATAACGTCTTTCCCCTCCAGGAAAACATCTGCAGTATGATGCACGGCTAGCCATGGGGTTTTCAGTCGAAGCCAACGAAAGACGGCACTATGCATTTCATAACTCTTTCTAATCTAGCTTTGGAGACGATCTATGCTGCAACTTGTGTAACGCCTATTATATCTTAGGAAACTCATCCCAAAAAAATTTATAGTGGCGCCGGAGTCAAAGAAGATAGAAAACTTGTAAAGCAGGTGCCGAAGCTATAAGATCAATTCGAACCCGTTCTACACATCAATCGAAAAACAGTGCTAGCTTATTACTTCAATAGCGTTATAGTAAAGCCGTCTGATCTACAAGATCTGGACTGCTAGGCTAACTAGAAGATAACGAAGACAAAGACGAACCTCCTAAATGATCCTATCACGGACCTTGTTGCCCCTAGTAGATGATTACATAATTGAGCAATCCTTTAAGCCCTTGAATAAACCCTTGCTATACCACTGTAATCGAGAGCCTCAGCTACAAAGTGGCTATCTAGCCCCAAAACCCTAATCCCAACTACTCTACTCTTGGTCGAGCAGCCTCCCGGCCCCTGTTCCGACCCTCCCTGACTAGAGTTGTCCCTGAAGTAGGATCTTGGCTGACTTGGCTGAGGGACTGAAAGAAGGTGTCAGGACTACTAGTATAGGGTAGAATATGACACTTGTTGATGCACAAGGGCTCTGGCACATCCTCGTGGCTATGCTACCACTATATACAAGACCTTCCTTTGTTTCCAAGGATCGTGGTAGTCGGATCGTGACAGGTAATTAGTAGAGACGCTGCTCAGTAATGAAGCACTACTTTCAATGGGAAGCTTGCTATGTGAAGGGAAAAGAGTTTAAGGATAATAAACTAATAATAGATCGCAATACCGCCAAACTGTTCTTCCAGACCATAGCTTTGCCAACGTTTCCATGAACCCATCATTATACTTGAAACTCTCACTAAACGTGTGTCTCCTAACGACTAGTGCCGCCTGTGAGTTCGTAGGTACTGCTTTGTTCCCCCTGCACATCAATATAATTGTTCTTTCCTACAAACTGTGTGTGAGAATCCACATCTCTTCAAGAGTTGCTGCTATGCCCCGTTTTACTGCTGTATTTGCTGAGAGAAGAGGCAACACAAGCCCTAAAATTGAAGTTAGATGACTAGAAGTTCCAGTCGGGGCCGCATACACACAAACCTGCTGTGACAAGGGGCTATATTTAGCAGCTTGGAATTGGATCTATTCAACTAATAATTCTCTAAGGGTCTCAAGGTCCTTAGATTCCAGAATTCCCTCTGGGACTCGTAGGAATCCATGGTCTATTTATGCCCATAAGGGCCTCATACATTCTGTCATGATTCTATATGATTCCATCCGTCCAGAGGTCCGTTAGGCCTCCATGCCTTAATGTTGGTTCGTCTTGCATTCTGGTCTGAGGCTCGTGATAGCCTCATATCCAATCAGTCCTTTAGTCCTCCACCTGGGCGCGTAGGTGCAGCTGGATACTCCTTAGGGTCTAGTTAGGTC